>JAODAG010338401.1:0-10292 GCA_027574785.1 Orphnurgus asper
CCAGTACTGATGCACATGTGACCAGTACTGATGCACATGTGACCAGTACTGATGCACATGTGACCAGTACTGATGCAAATGTGGCCAGTACTGATGCACATGTGACCAGTACTGATGCACATCCGACCAGTACCAGCACGTCTCACCAATGGATGCACCTATCCCGGCGATCCGTTTTGCATTCGATAGGTGTGTAAGGGTGATGAATACAGAAGGTGATTTAGTAGTAGAGGCAGAAAACAGTTACTGTGTGTTAGCTGCTGACCGCTGGAGAAATAATTGCAGAATAAAAGTAGTCGATCCAGAGACTAGCAATAGCCAAGGTTAACGATTCAGCCCCGAGACACAGATTTCTTACGAGAGGGAATAACAAAGAAAGGTGAATGAAAAGTGCAAGTGAGTCAAGGCTGTGTGCCATCACCGTAAGGTTTTACGAAAAGCTTATTTCAAACGAGAACAATAAAAATCGGAGCATTACATATTAACAATTTTCAAAGGTTGGGTGAAAGGCCTGTCTATTGAACATGTCGGCGGAGTCGATAGTTCCCAAAGACCAGGGTACAGTTAGAAATTGTTTTCTCATATTTAATTTTAAAAAGAATTAAACCTATTAATACTTCAGAATAATTCAGAATATTAACAAAATTGAATCGAGTCATCTAGCTGTTCCCCACCTGCAAAGCATCCGTCCATGCTATATTCACTATTACTGTTTTAATTACTGAATAGGAGGGTCACAATCGTATCAACAATGGTAGCATGATGCTATGTTTGAAAACCAGGGTCAGATTGAATAGGGAGGGCAGACCATACTTTCAAGTGGCTGCACGGTGTAAGATTTGTAAAAATGGGGTGGATCTAAAGCCCTTCTAGCCCGCCATCTTCGCAATCCTTGTTCATGTAGCATGATCTGCCCTGCGATACCTTGACACTGCTCAATAAATAACCATGGGCTGGATGAACCATTGCCTAATCGCGGGTTGTTGTTGTTGCTTACATCATCATAACAGGATAATTCAGTTTTTTGGGTGAAAGTGAAAATTAATGAACTAAATACACCAACTTTACAAAACTAATGCATATAACATGAGGTTATATATCTGTCTCTTGGTGGGATGATCACTCTACTATGCCAAGGCTGGAAAGATATATGTGGAATATCAACACTGGGGATAAAGTAGGTTCAGGAAAACAAATAGTGCAATGTGTGCTACCCCTTAATGACTGCAAATTAAATCAAATGTCTATACGACACAAATATACACCCATTACCTATCGTCACTTTCACGCCAAGTAATAAGAAAGTCAGGCTTTTCCCCCGTGTTTTACAAGCTAATTCTGTTAGAGTTCTTCTGGGCTCCTCCCCATCATGAATAATGCATCAAATAAATTGTATGGACTAGATATGTACCTTATGCCTGTTGACAACTTGAAACCAACTTTGTAGAGCTGTGGAGGTAATGACAATTATACACCCATTACCTATCGTCACTTTCATGCCAAGTAATAAGAAAGTCAGGCTTTTCCCTCGTGTTTTACAAGCTAATTCTGCTAGAGTTCTTCTGGGCTCCTCCCCATCATGAATAATGCATCAAATAAATTGTATGGACTAGATATGTACCTTATGCCTGTTGACAACTTGAAACCAACTTTGTAGAGCTGTGGAGGTAATGACAATTTACGAATTTTATTTTAGACCCCACCCTCAGGGAGAAAGTAGTCGAAGATCGTGGTACAGTCACGTCCTTCATGCTAAAATGGCGGTCCCAGGAGTAGGCTGGGATGGATGGTGGTTACAAGCCTGCCTCGTTAACTTGTATACAATTGGTCGAATAAAGACCTCTGGTGAACAACTGGTGTTCATCCACGATCAACACGGACAGGGTTACCTTATGAGACTTTCTAACCCTTACTTATACCAGACTGAACTACACTGTGCAGTCTGGTAACATTCCATGACTCATTCCCAGGCCTGGAATTTGCCTTCCTCATGTATCCATGACTCTTCCAGGTTTTCTCATAACTGCAGGAGCTCTGTGTCTCAAAATCATATAGCCAAAAAACAAACAAAAAATCCTCACCCATCCTCAGCGTGGTTCTTATTATGTACTTGTCCATTTTCTGGCGGACTCGTGGAGACGACCAGGCGTGACACATGGGCCCACGTGGCCCTGTAGAGGTCTGATTTGAAGGTGTCAGTGGATGCAGGTAGGATGAGGGGGGTGCTAAAGAGACATGGCCTGGCCTTCTGCCAAGCGAGGAAGTACATGTCCATCCTTATCTGCATGGAGACAAGATGAGACAAACAAAATACAATGATAGCTGGGGGGAGATGAGGCAGGATAGCCACACAGTCGTGGGTGAGGGTGTCAGGGTTGATAGTGATGTGACCTAGGTCAAGTCTAGGTGTCTCTGTTCATTGAAATAACTTGGTCATGCATTGTGTACATTCTTTTCCTATATATTACAAGTTGAATATAGTGCGTGTGTTATATGTTTAGTTACAAGTGTTGCGTGTAGCAATTAACGAATACTTTATAGCGTGGTGATGAAGTCGCGAGTCGTTATGGTTGTACGAAGGTTAATTAACCATTGTTTTGTTTAAATGGTAATTGTTCAAGGCGATTGCCCGTTTGTTGTCAAGCTAGAAGGGGGGGGGGGAGGGGGGAGTATGCTGTTTTAAAATATTGCATGATTCTGTAAATGTGATTCATGCTGTTATGGGAGGTCTTTTATTATGGCGGGTTCTTTTATGTGTTTCAGTTCTCAACCAAGGTACTGAGGACGAGTTGGCACAGCTGACGCAAGTAGGACTCCATACACGGATACCGCAGTACCATACTGAGGGGCGGTCGTAGATGCTGTAGCAGTGATTGCGAGAGGATAGGCGGATTCAGACTTCGATTCTTAGTATTTTGTAGCTGTTTAAGACTGTCCGAGACGAACATTTGTATCGCACAGAAAACTGCCAAACAGAGGGGCCAGAACCTGTTTTGTTAACGTGGGCGATTCGGTGATGTATCAATCATTACATTATTACATTTAATGATATGACTGTTAGCCTAACTCGTTTCTTGTTATGCACTAACGTACTACATAGTTATTGGACAGTGAGTGTGTGGCATACAATGTATGCAATATTGTGAAGTACAGTGCTGAGCTACTGTGTAAGGTAGCCTATTATTAGTACAAGTTGAGTAGCAGGTTGTGCTAAATCTCAAAGCTAAGATGCATGGCTACAAGTTTAGCCGAGTTAAAACCAGTGTATCAGGGGGTGGTGTGGCCGAGGCCTGGGTGATACCATTGCAACTTGATAAACTGTGGGGTGATGATTGTTCCATTTGAAATTGAAGGATTCACAAAGGTGTACTGTAATGTCAGATGTACCTTAGGGTAACCACCATGCATTGCATGTTATTATTTTTGGTTCTTAATTATTTACTGTTATTTTGTCAATAAACAAGTTTTAACTTGAATTATTAACCAGTGTCAGAGTTCTTCATGAGTCTAGTGCCTAGCTGTTTACATACATTGTCATGTAGAAGGATCCACTGGTTGTAGGATTGTAGTAAAAGTCCATCCGATTGTGACAGAGGGTGGTAGCCGGGGATGAACCATTGTGACTGTAGTAAGGGAGTATCCCCAAAGAGATTTCGAGTATCCTGTCTGGTGAGCAACTTTTGTGATTGGTCAATTAGACCGACGCATAGAGACGAATCAGCTGACCGGTATGACGGATCGAAACTGACAGGAAAGCTTTGGCGACGGCTTTGTATCATTTTTATCTTCACGGGAATATGCTACCCTACTCCCTTTACTTTACCGAATAACAATGATACAGGATAAACCTATTTATTTAATAAATTAATTAACGATGCTGAATAATGGCCGACTAGAGACGTCGTTTACATCGATGGCGCAATTTTGTTAAGTTTTTCACAGAACACCAATTCCTTTATAAAAAAAAATTGATCAGTCTCAGTTAATATTCTGTCTGTCATCATAAATTATGGCGGAAAAACGGAAAGTTCTCACAAAGACCGTCATCCATTTTAGAAACCGAGGATGCAACTTCACGTAAGGATACAACAGAGTACGAAGCTGAGTGAGAAACGTGGCAAGACGCCTTCATAGATTTTCGACAGACGTTGACAATGACATAAAGAAGTGCATGGAGAAACTGGAAGGGAACTTAGGCACAGCGTTCATATCATTTGTATTATAAAAAAATTATTAATTAATTTATTGATTAAAAGCTGTTTTCAATCAAGTTTGGTATCATTGCACAAGGTCCAATATAAGAAAGAAACATGTTTATCAATTAATACAACAAAGGGGTAAAAACAAATAAAATGGAATATGAACCGTCCGGAAATACAAAGTTTTGGGACAAACATAAACGCTGACGTCAGAAGGGAATCCTACCTGTTTTCTGTGCATCGCTACCACCAGCCCCTCCACGCCACCGGGCCCCACGGGCGTCTGGCCAGAGGTCACGCTGCTTGCCACGCTGGCGTCACTCGGACTTCGTACGTGGCCGCCTGGCTTGTGGATGACGTTGGACCCGAAGGGCTTCTCCGTGGCGGAGGGCGTGGTCGCGGCGGAGGATTTGTCAGGCGACGACGACAGCGAGGAGGATGAGTCCGACTGGTCGGGGGCCGCGGCCTCCGTGATGGTGATGCCCGTGGGCACGACGGGGGAATGTTCGGCCGGGCTGGTCGCCACGTCGTCGACCGGGGGCATCGAGGAGACCCCTGTAGATCACCGGGGACATAGGTATGGTTTCAATTATGCAACTTTTGTCTTCCAGGTGGAACTTAAGATGAAGACCGATGCTGAAACAGAGCGCATTTCACCCCAAGGGGGAGGGGGATCAATATTAAAAGGGCTTATGCACTCTACATTTGTCTATTGATAAAGTGACAAAAGGTATTTAATACAATGCCGATCAACAACTTTCGAGTATTTAATTGCAACTAATCTAGTTGCATCCAGAAATATTCTCAGGACGACCGCGTCGACGCCCTTTCGCGGTAAATGCTGTTTTTCGAGGAAAAACGTGACACACCCACCGTGGGTCGAATCCGTACTTTTAACTTCCCCACCATCCGGTGGCGGCTTGGCGTCTTCCTGCATGAGCGTTGTCTCGTACGCGTAGAGTATGCCGCCGACAAAGTTCCGGACTTTCTGGTTATCTTGTGGGAAACTCTGCCAGAAATGGAACAATCGGAAACACTCGTCACTTCACACAAAGTCAACACAAAACATTTTCTCATCGACCAAAAAAACTGGCAACTGGACTGTCGGCAAGAAATACGTCGGGAGAAAAAGCCAGGTCATGTGTAGTCCTTTACTCACAAAGTTACAATTCTCCATATCAAAATGAATGCCCAAGCCCTCTTCTGGACCAAAAATGAAAAGGCACGGACAACTATGAATGTAGCCTTTTTGGCTTCAATTTCCACACCATATGAATGTGGGCAAGTTGCCAAAAGTATTAACTACATTACTACAGATTAACCTGGATCGATAAATGCCGCCGGTGATTTGCGGGTTTGTTTATCCTACAATTTAAAACAAATTGAATCATTATGAATCATGGGAGTATCACACAGGCCACTAATCACACGGTCACCTAACGTTGAACTTTGTTGCGGGAATCGACCAAATTTTCTTACACCGTTCTTTCAAGGAGAAATTTTTACAAACAAAATGAGTCAAAATGAGGGCTGGTTTTACAACTCAGATAAAGTTGGCACCAGATAATGGACTCGAGGCCTTCATCAGATGGGATAAAGTCTGCACCAGATAATGGACTAGAGTCTTTCATCAGAAGGGATAAAGGATAAAGTCTGCACCAGATTATGGACTAGAGTCCTGCAACAATTAATTTTTTTCAGACTTGGGTAGAAGATGTATATGTTGGACAATGGGAAGGTGTCTTACCCGAACCATGGCTCCGGCAATCTCCACCAGGAGCAGCTGGTCTGCCAATAAGTCACACAGTTCTGCCAGCTCTCGTTTCAAGGTTCTGTATTTGTCGTCGAGGTTGAGCCGGAGTCCGTACTTCTTGGGCACGGAACCGTCTAATCTAACGACTGATCCGACAAGAGAGAAAATGAACCTCTAAATAATGGTCAGTGGCTATGAGCTGCAATTAGCAATAACTCTCTCCTGTAGACACTGCAGTACCCAGATACAGGGAACACAAAACAAATCATGTAGCCCACTGGTATGCAGTAAGAGTGTAGTTTGCTGGTATGTAACAACAACATAGTCTAATGATATGTAATCACAGTATAGTTTGCTAGTATGTAACAGTGTAGTCAGTCTGCTGGTATGTAATAACATTGTAGCCTGATGGTATGCAATACAAGTGTAGCATGATGGTATGAAACAACAGCATAGCCTGCTGGTATGTAATAACAGTGTAGCCTGATGGTATATAACAACACCATAGCCTGATGGTAGGTAATCACAGTGTAGTCTGCTGGTATGTAATAACAGTATAGCCAGTCTGCTGGTATGTAATAACAGTGTAGTCTGCTGGTATGCAATAACATTATAGCCTGGTGGTACGTAATAAGTCTAGCCTGATGGTATGTAACAACAGCATAGCCTGCTGGTATGTAATAACAGTGAAGTCTGCTGGTATGTAATAACAGTGTAGCCTGTTGGTATGTAATAACAGTATAGCCTGTTGGTATGTAATAACAGTATAGCCTTTAACCTGCTGGAATAAGTAACTGTAGTCTGCTAGTATGTAATAACCATGTATCCTGCTGGAATGCAATAACAGTATATACTGCTGGTATGTAATAGCAGTGTAGCCTGTTGGTATGTAATAACAGTGTAGCAATAAGTCAAGAACCCAAACCACATGTACTCAGACAGACATCAAAGTCTACCACAATGAAACAAGTGTGATTAGGCACATTTTGATTGAAGGCATTTCACTCTTAGCCACTATTAAACCGAATCAGGCAGACTATTCCACTCATCCACAACACTCTGCAAGAAGAAATTCTTCCTAACATCTTATCTACGTCTGAAGATCAAAATGTGGCCTATAGAACTCTTTGAAAATAATTCCAGTTCCAGTTACCCTTCCTAGCTGCTACAGAACACTGCATAGATATACGAAGACCACAACAAGGTCCCTTTCAATACAGATTTCCTAAAGAATATTTCCAGGATTATAAACAGCGCAGTAAGAAACTGTACATGGGGGGGGGGGTGGTTGCTCACCGATAATTTCAACGTGCATAGAGCTCTCCATTGGGAGGGGCAACGAGAGGAATGTGAAGGGGTCGAATCGGACGCTGGTGTTCCCGCAGTGCTTGCAGCGGACTTGAGATTTCAGCAGTCCCTGGAAGAGGTCGACCACCACGGATTGATTTCTGACGAGATGGTTCTCCCAGGCCTTGATTAAAAGGAAATGGAGGACGGATGAAAATCGAGGCATTTAAAAAAAATAAAAAGGATGTTTGTAAAATTGATTACCATAAATGATTGACAAGCTGTTTGTGCACATGGGTAAATGTTAACATGAACGTAAACGGAAGAAAGAACATTACTAAATGCCGTAAATGAAATAAAAAAAATAAAAATAAAAAACAAATAGCTTCACGTATGGTTTCTATTGATTGGACCATATCGCAGCCAACAGACGTGCGATCCTACACCAAGCCGCACTCACTTCCTGGGCGACCTCTTCGTCCGGCCTGCCGTCGCTGTCCTTGAGCTCCACGTACTTCTTCTGCCGGACCCTGTTGAGGTCCTCGTGGAGTCCATCCAGGAGGAAGGACAGCAGTTCCTGCGAGTCGTGCTGCTGCGAGTCATTGAACGTCCGAGAGTATTTGGCGATGGTCCACTGTTATGTTTGGAGAATAGACGACTCAAAAATCGTATCGATAACGTACCGAGATTTATAAGGACGAGCATGTGACCAAAATGTTAACAAATTATTGGTATATGGTAGGGTAATATTGGGTACATCGTAGTGTCATTTCGTTATGAGGTAGTGTCATATAGGTATGAGGTAGGGTACTATTTACATGAGGTAGTGTCACATTGGTATGAGGTAAGTCACATTGGTACGAGGTAGGGTCATATTGGTACGAGGTAGTGTCATATTGGTACGAGGTAGTATCAAATTGGTACAAGGTAGGATCATACTGGTACATGGTAGGGACATATTGGAACGAGGTAGTGTCAAATTGGTACAAGGTAGGATCATATTGGTACATGGTAGGGTCACATTGGTACGAGACAGGGTCACATTTGTGTTAAAATTATAATAATACTTTGACAATTATCCTACCCAAACTACCATCAAACCAGAGCCAGTATCACATAAAAGGGATTTACACATGACGTTTTTTTTTAGTTTACTATCAATTGCATAAGAGTAAACTGAAATAAAATATTACCCTTAATTTTAAAGGTGCGATACTCTTGGCCGTCCCCGACCAAAGGTCACTGACCAGCTCCCCATACCTCCTAGCTATATGACCTTTCATCCCGTCAAGGCTTGATCTGTAGAGGAAAATATTGATTACTTTTGATAAATAAATATAGATATGAGGAGAATTA
This sequence comes from Orphnurgus asper, assembly GCA_027574785.1. Lineage (NCBI taxonomy): Eukaryota > Metazoa > Echinodermata > Holothuroidea > Elasipodida > Deimatidae > Orphnurgus > Orphnurgus asper. The sequence goes on from JAODAG010338401.1 coordinate 8,596, forward strand.
TAGCCAACAATCGATTACTATCCTACATAAATAAAACCTGAACTTGACAGTTTTTTTTTTCCCCCGATTATACACAACAGACTACAATCAATGCTTGACATGGTTAGATGAAATTATTAACTAGTAAAAGTTGCACCAATATGGTATCATAACGTTGTAAGTGGCACCATTTTGTAACTTACGTATTAAGTTCGTGGAGGTAGGCTCGGGTCTTGAAGTATAAGGTCAGAGGTTGAGTGTTGCTGATGCATTGGACTGCTGCATTCATAAAACATGTGTTGCCGAGGTTGCTGAGCCCGGTCACTCCGCCTTCTGATATCACTGCGGGGGAGAGGACATAAGCGAACTAATCTTCCCCGTACGATAACGTTTTGCAACAGAAACCAACAAAATTATTTCGGCTTTTAATCAGCCGTTATTTTCTTTCAAATCAATTAAATTTAAATAGCAAATTATTACTACACGATTCCTTCGGCAGATTTAGAACCTCGTGAAGCCTTCTCGATGATCATACCATGAAATGTAGCAATGTGTAGTTAAGTAACATGCACCGTATACACTGTTGATAGACAATACATGTATATAAAGATAAAGATGTAATACAAAAGACAAAACACATATATAAAGACAAAACACATATTAAAGACAAAACACTGAGGAGGTTACTGCTTCAAGGCAACGATACAAAATTAGAACTCAAACCAAGAAAGGCAAAATCTTCATCAAAAACTTCAAAGTAACAAATACCTTGCTTGTATTTGTCCTGTTTGTTTTTGGCTAATAATGACATTTCCTCCGGCCAGCTGAGGTCTTTATTTCTGATCTCGATCAAGACGTTCTGTTCCTCCACGATGCCGAGCTTCTCCATGGTGGCACTGTCCTCTTCGACGAGAGTTGGATTGCTCTGTGGAGGAGATGGGTTTAAAAACAATTTGACCACGACTTTAATTTACGTCAGTATAGTAAGGGTTAGGAAGCCTCCGTGTTGAGGAAACTTCCACTCTCATTTCCTCCCCGAGCATACGGAGCCGCCTTGGAATAACAACTTCATGTCACTATTGTCCTATGTCTGTATGTGACTTTATTATTTGAAGAGTATGGGCAATATTGCATGAGGGTAAGGTTACCTAATTCTCCCCCCCCCCAACCTGTCCCTCCCTTCCTTCCCATCCCAAAATATTTCTGAGCGATTTAAATCAAGGACCTTTTTGCGCCGGGATCTACATGCATGAAACTGGTTCACATTCTAAGTACTACCCATGACTTGCTAGATGGGATCTAATCACCACCCCCCCCCACACCCCTTCTTCCCATCCCTTTCCATACTAATAATAAAGACTGCTGACCTCATCTCTGAGGTTCCATAACCTCATTTCTTCATTGGGTATTCTGATCCGCTGTGCCAAGAACTCGTGGACCTGCTGAACCGTATGCAGCTTGCTGAAGCAGGCTGTATTCGCTAAGTACTTTTTAGGGGTAGTGGTGCTACTGGACGAGTTGAGTAGGTTGCCGAGCTGACTGCTACCAAGTGAAAGACCCCCTACGGATACAACATAGCAAAAGATGGGATTTACTTTGTACCTCCTGATCCCATATGATAATGGGAAGGATGAGGCAGTGGGGAAGGATGAGGCAGTGGGGAAGGATGAGGCAGTGGGGAAGGATGAGGCAGTGGGGAAGGATGAGGCAGTGGGGAA
>JAODAG010338412.1:5970-16240 GCA_027574785.1 Orphnurgus asper
GTACATGTGTAAGTAGATACTAGCCTATCCCCTAACTTATAGATACTCATGTATGTATCCTATAATTGAGGTATGTAGGCTACTTCATGTAAGACCACCTCAAATATAGTGTAAGTACATGTGTATATAGATACTAGCCTATATACCCTGTAACTTAATATATTCATGTATCCTATATTTGAGGTATGTACAGTACTTCATGTAAGAACACCTCAAATATAGTGTAAGTACATGTGTACACACCCCCTAACTTATACACACTCATACATGTATCCTATATTTGAGGTGGTCTTACAACATGAAGTATCTACCCCTGTTTGTTGTTTCCACCATGTTTGCCACAAGCAGTACACAATTACATAAGGGTGAGGCCTGCTGAACAATGGCAACTGAGGAACAAAAAAAACATACATTTTTTTGGTAAATATTCTAGATAAATCTCACAAACGTATATTGTACATCACTCACCGACGTAATCTACAGTGCCAACAAATTCCCGCAATTCTTGCTCTTTGTTCAACCGTTTGGCAATTCCGAAGTCAATGAGCTTAATGTCGCCCTCTTTGACCTCTTCCTGGGTAAGGAGTATATTCTGAGGCTGTAAGAATTAAAGAAAAACAAATGAAATAGTATCAAGATGACGAGGTTTTAAATTTTTCTCTTACTTTAGCCAAGCATCTTCTTCTGTTACGGAATGATGTTTTTACATTGATGGCGCTAGGCATTTATTCCCAGCGGACACCCGGCCACTGACGCCTTCATAGCCGCATGCAATTCGTGGAGTTCGCGCACTCAAGAGAGATCAGTGAAAGCCTTCAATCGAGAAATTTGTACCTCAAAGTATCGATTATGCGATAATTAGCACGCAACGAGGAGATAAGATTCTCTTCAGGAAATCTGACATCTTTCTTCTGCCACCAAATATATTATCCAAACATTCTTTTGGAACGTTCAATAAATCAAAGCTCTACGTTTATGATATTATCCTTTGTCATGAATTTCCTTTTAGAGTGTACTAGGTAGGAACAACAGAGAATTTCTTCATATTCACGGACCATATTTTCCATGCAAGGTGTTTACACTGTCAGTAGCTTAATTAACAAGATACCCGGCCCATGAGCGTCTGAACTCAAAGGTTCCCTTTTCCCATCGACTTAAAGGCATCTGACAGGGCAAAGAAAGATGCACTATCTGACAGGGAAAAGATACACAATCTGACAGGGTGAAGATGCACTATCTGACAGGGCAAAGATGCACTATCTGACAGGGTAAAGATGCATAATCTGACAGGGTGAAGATGCATAATCTGACAGGGTGAAGATGCACTATCTGACAGGGCAAAGATGCACTATCTGACAGGGTAAAGATGCATAATCTGACAGGGTGAAGATGCATAATCTGACAGGGTGAAGATGCACTATCTGACAGGGTGAAGATGCACAATCTGACAGGGTGAAGATGCATTATCTGACAGGAAGAAGATGTACTATCTGACAGGGTGAAGATGCACTATCTGGCAATAAACAACACGAATGCTGTCCTACATAATCAACACACCTCGCAAAGTATTACGGACATCCAAGAGCCATCGAAAGACAGTGACTGCAACATTTATACTCACAAGCATCCTGAGAAGCAAATCTCTACGGGAATGTAACCCTTAATAGTACAGTACCTTAGTTAAACACAATCAGATGCATGGTCAGCTATCATACGGGTGGTGATACACAGGCCGGGTCAGCCAGCCCTGAATCCACGGACCGAAAAAATAAAATGATTCTTTTTATTTCTCTTTGTGTAAATATATAACTTTGGTGACATTAGGACACGAAAACCCTTTTACTCGTAATCTAAGAATGCGAAACAGACAGGATCTAGTCTCAGCTCCTGACACGGATTACCCAGGCGGAACGAGACGGGAACCGAGTGTTTACACACGGAGATAAGCCCGACTCAAAAATTAAGGACACACCAAGTGATACACGGGGCATGCATATGGTGCAATGGAAATTGATGCGGCATACACCAGTTCAGCAGATTTGTCCGGTTTCTTAATTAACCAACGAGGCAAAGATCTCGGTTCCATGCAGGAACCAGGGGGGGAAACCCATTCACACGTAAGGCATTCCGTTACCGTACAAGGTCTGCGGAAACCCCGTTCTGAGTTACCAGCGAAAGGCGCTAGTACGTCACCCAACATGCCCTAGTTAGGCCCTCGTTGTACCAAACATGCGACCTACATACGAAAGCACCATAGATACCAACAGTCCTATATGGATATATATATATATACATGTATACCACCAAGTGCTAGCAAGTACCTTAACTTTCGTGATGCAATATTTATATATTAGTTCAGGCTAGCAGTGTGATTTAGTCACTGTAATCAGCTCAATTATTCCTAGAATGATTACATTCACTTTCGTTTCTAACGAGCTTACCATACATTGTTATGAAATCAAGGTATAGCATATTCATCTGAGCACCAAGAAATGTCCTTTCAGTAATAAACCACGGTCAGCAGTTCTGTGCTCAAGGCAGTAAAAACAAAAAAATTACCGATTCCTTCTGGTCCCATAAGTTGTAACCTTTAAAATATTGGACAGACATATTGGAACGACAAACGTAACAAATGACAATCAAGGATGCTGCGAGTCCATGATTCTGTATACGCACCCCCAGAGACGGATGGGCCCGGGGGGGGGGGTATTTTGCAGTGGGGTGCACGGCGGTATAAAGATGAGACCGCCCAGCGATGCTACACATTTCCAAGCTTCATTGCCGTGTTGACTTACGTGCGGAAAAGGAACAAAGTTAAGAGATATCAAGGGATATGTGTGTACTGTATATATATACTTAACGACGACCAGACTAATTGTCACGGCCAGCTTTGTAGCACTGCAACCCGCCGTGCAGCGATACTCTCTGTAAGTTTTATATAGTGCGTACAACATGCACTAGCATGGCCAACATAAAGCAGGTTTAGCCTACACCACTGTACTGTATACAGCATGTAGTGTTATGGAAGACATTTAGGACTATAAACTGCACGTGTGCAGTACGCTCGAATAGAAACTGGCTTAGCCAGCTGGTCTTGCGAGCGTGCAAGTGAATACGAATATATATAGCTTGCTTTAGGTTTGGTCTAACAATGATGACCAATGACCCCATTAGGTTTATTCTTGGGAAGAGCAACCAGCGAGGTACGTCGTACTACCTGCAGAATTCTGGATTCTTTCAGTTTACAAAATGATGAAGGAATGTGCTCTTCCAGAAACTATGTCACTAAGTTATACTCATAAAAATCCGGTGTAATGGTCTCTGCCACGGCTAAGTGTTTTTTTTATTTTTTTTATCTCTTTTCTCTGTAGTATACAAACTTGATAATCGGTTCTTGAAGTACTGATTGGCATAAAGTGATCGTAAAGTGATCCTGTTATACAGCTAAATTAACCGTTAACAGCTTAATGACTGGACTAATTGCACAGAAGGGTAATTTAAACACCATGGATAATAGCTTTGCACTCCTATGAAGTCCAGCTATAAATAGAATACTAGGGGGGGGAGGGGGGTTTACATACGGTCCATGGGGCAAAGTTGTTGTCATTCCCGGCAGCCGTAGAACAGGAGTTCTGGCAAACTACGGGGATCGGTAGTCGGCTCTTAGAAAATATAGGCGTGCTCTGTTTGGTCTCTATTAATAACTATAACATATCTCTGTGAATTCTATTCTTTGGGGAATGGGGGCTATCTGTTTTACTTTCATTACACTTCAAGCCTACATTTGCTCAGTTTTCCATGTATTTCAAATTCACGTCTTTTGTAGTAGCATTGTTGTTTACATTTGTTTGCCAATCACGTATATATATATATATATATATCTTCGTGAATATTACAGCCACGGTCTAGACCTGCGAAAGTGAAAACGCTCGACCAATTCGTGCAATTTTTTTGTTTTAGGGGAAAAACTAGCCAAAATGTTCTTTCTCTCTCTCTCTCTCCATGTTCATCGACAGTTCCATAGGATATCATATACTTCGGGGGTTCATTCCTCCCTAACGACGTAGCTCGGCGGCGTGACATACAGAACATCGCAAAACGAAATCTCCTCTTCAATTAAGCGAGGGATTTTTTGCGATTTGCGATTCATGGAAGATGCACGCATAGTAGATAGAGACTTCGTATATATACAAAGCACCGTTCAACTGAATGTTTCTAACGCTACCTTTTCCCGTTCGAGAGACATGCACACGTGTTACAAAGCGGTCCACGTGGTGCAACTATTGGTTCGATCAAACGAGGCGAATTATTGGTAATCGGCGCTGTAACCTAATTACACCGAAACCCTTTCTGGAGGTCGACGTACATTCGTCGCCGGTCAAGTTTACGGCAGATTCTGTCTGCATCAACGTGGGCGGCTATCCCGAGTAAAACATAAAGTTTTGACAGCGTGGACGCATTAGTAACAAAAAGCAGTTAGGGTTCTGAAATCCTTGCAATATTAGTTCCCATTCAGGTCGGAAATCAGGTCCCTGCTAAACCGTAATTCTATAGCTACGAAGTTTACAATAAAACAACTAGGGTTAGCTAAGTAAGGTTCTAGGATTATAGGGTTTTTTCCCATTTTTTTTTTCCCCAAAAAATGTCAAGATCGGTCAGGTATACAGGTTGTCCGCAATAATAATAATCTCACACCTAATCGAAATGCTTGCGATATATGGCTACATATTTAATATTACAAAATGTTTTCACCACAAACCTTACTTGATCCGAAAACCCAAAAAATTCTGCTGCTGTTGCAGCTTCGATTTCATGGAACGTTTTTTTTTGGGGGGGCGTCCAACCATGGGGACACAATCCTGTCGGCGGTGGTCCTGCAGTCCCGATAAACCGGCAACTTGGACCCTTGCCGACTGGCAATCGATCCCTATACATGGACCATGCGCCGACCGGCAACAGAAGGAAACAAAATATGCTTGAAATCATAATTAATTTGCGATCAATTATGATGCAAACTGCGATTCGTATCGCAAATAATTTCCTGCGGAGAGAACCAGTCCATTCTGACAGTTTCGAATCGCGCCTGTCAATGGCCCTGCATGATATTAATCCACTTTACAACGTGCCGCTCGTAACAACATTTATGACCTCCGCGCATATGGAACAAATGCTACTGTAGATATGTATACACTTCCCTGTCCAACTGTGCCAACCTACGGGAAGTATGATATCATATTTTCGTGCATATACAAAACTTTACCAGGATGTGAACGTGTACATTAAGAATTAATGCGCCATTGTTTAAAGGGTATAATGTAGTGCCAATAGGTGACACACGTGTCAACTCTTACAGAACTATGTATGATGAAAACCAGCTGATAATAAACAAAATTTGGACAGATTGGCAAGTATATACTGACTGTACTATGAAAAATCACCTGCAAATGATTCAATCCAGAACTTTGACCCCCACTATGCAGCGCTGATAGGGTAAAGGAACTATTAATTGCCACGTTTTATACTTAATTTTACAGTAGTACTGTATTGCATAGGGGAAACTATAATTGTTTTGACTATAATTGTTTATTAATTGTGTAAGATATGGGCTGAAAATTTAATTTGCAATACTTCCCCCACCACCTACATAAGTCATGAAAATTAATTTAACATTAACTTGTCCAGGACTGGATCGAGGAAGAACATGAAAAGGCCTCAAAAGTCGCTAAAATACCCAGCTTCAACAAGAAGCAGAAACACTCGAAAAATGTATGTAACCTATCTGAAAGTAACATATGTGACATTTACTAGCGGTTATACCCGCCTTTGTCCATTTGTTTCCCGACCAACGCCTATAAAAGCTAGGGCCCAAAATCTGAAAGATTTACTTGCTAAGGCAAGGTTTTCCAACAATCGAGTCGGACGAAACATTACAAGGTTCCACGAAAATTTCCTTACATGCATTTTATAATGCATGCTGCGAACGACACTACTACAGCCGAATATAAAATATTCACAGCTTACTACTGATGAAGCTCCGCCATTAGAGCATGAGAGCAGAAACCAGTCTAGTTGGTCAAAAGAACCACAATCTACTTTCGCCTTACTATTTAAAAAAAGTACACTCAAACCACCTAAAATGAGGTTTTGTTTCTTAAAATGAGAGCATATGCTATAAGTTCGTGACTCTCGGGTTTACTCCCTAAAAAATTGTGCTTGGTTCATCGCGCCAGTGTGACGTCAGATAGCCCCCCAATTTACTGTATGATCATCAAAGGTTTCATGGTACATGTTTGTAACTTCATGTATTTAATGCTACCTCAAATACAGTACATATATGTAGTAGATGTACAGCTAGGTAGATATATACTAGCCTATATCCCCTAGCCTATGCAATGTGTACATATACTGTACTATATTTAAGGTGATCTACATGAAGTATATATACCAAGAATGGCGGGATAGTATATCATGTTAGAGAGCTAGAAGTGGTATACCATGTTACCATGGCTGATAATTGGGTTACACCGTATCATTCAAGAATCAATCTAATTAAGAAAGACGATCCAATCCTAGACAACCCCTCTGCACCATTCATCCCTACCAAATCTCCGCCGGTCTATCCTTGGTGTATAATTATAACAACGGCACGAAATTCCCCTAAAACTTAATACTGGTTTGGTGATATTACAAGCAACGTACATACCTGTGTCTCTAGCTATATATACCCACTAATGCAACAATATCTCACTTTACACGTGCTATTATCTTTTGACACAGACTTTGCTATATATAACTCCATTATAGGAGTACAGTACCCCCTAATAGTACGTCATGTGTTCCCATGACCGGTCACGCTGAACACCAGTGTGGATGCTCAACATGGCCCACCCTATACCCATCTTTGCAGGTTTATCTTGGCGTCAGCCACATGCAGCAATATATTAATGGGGACAAAAAAAAACGTCACTACCTGCAAAACAGTTGCTGTTGCATACTGCTTAGACATAAAAATAAAAAACAAAAATAGGCCAGAGAATGAAAACATGTAATATTTTCTATATGAGATGCCATAAAACTTGCGGAACCGTAAAACTTGCTGAACTTAATGGGCTATTAACTGTAATAGTCATGCAAGCTGTCATTAGAGATATGAGTATATGGTAACTAACATTAATATGTACACATTCAATAATCTGGGTATGTGTACTTCATGTAAGATTATACCTAAAATATAGTGTAAGTACTAAGTACATGTGTATGTAGATACTAGCCTATCCTATAACTTACACATGTATACAGTACTCATTAAAGTATGTATCATATATTTGAGGTGGTCTTAAGCATACGGGTAGGGATACCTCAAATATAGTGTATTTATGTACATGTGTGCATATAGATGCTATAGCCTATCCCCTAACTAGTATACATACTGTACTCATGTATATATATCCTATATATTTGAGGTGGTCTTCCTTATACAGTAGTTTTATACATAGTTTGCTGTATATACCAAAATCTGGGATACAGTACAGACTGTATTTTGCAATTCATCAGCTTATCCATTCACCAAAAACAAAACAAAAATCCAAGATTGTATAGGCTACTAATTTAGCCTTTGGCACCTCAAACAAAAAAGGAATTTTAAACACTGCGTAACTACAGTTTGTGTGTTCATCGTTCAGCCGAAGACAGCATCAGCTGCATATTGGATGTATATTTAAATACTTAATTAATTGTCTTTTACCATACTAGTAAGTAATATACATTACATGTCCTAAAATGTTCCTTAATTGTCTTATAATTTTTATTCCAGCTTCTACTCCATGAGTATAAATGTGTGACCTTGGTTTTATGTAATGTTTTAGTTTTATTATATGGGTAGCTGGCCTTGGGGGAAGTTTAGCCAGTGGCTATTAACCAATTAAGTTATACCCTCAAATAACATTGAAATAAATAAATAAATAAATAGTAGCACCTGTACAAATATCCAGCTGCTGATATATGGCTGAACGATTGCCTGAGATATAACACTCGACTGTCAGTTTGGAGGATTAATTCAAACCGGGTAATCGTTGTCATCCAAAAAAAAAAACAGATGAAAGGAAAACGGCGGTTGAAATAAAGCAATCGGATTATCACCAGGACTGCTGCCATTTATTAAATTAATTACAGCTGTCAGTCTGGACACCCAATATATATATATATATATAGATGTTTGACGATTGATTTCACAAGGAGACAGGTAACCGTCTGGACTGTAAAGGGTCCACGGAGGTACCTGCTAGGAAAAATGAAATTCCCTCAAGAAATTTAAGGGGCCTAGCAAACTGAGGCATGCATGGCTTTAGCATAATTTCAGGGGTGGATATATTCTAAACCAAACCAAATTTGTAATCGGTATTTATACTGTCGGATGCGACGTAGAAGTATACCCAGCTAACCAGCCAGCCATACATGTGTATGTACATGTGTGCCTACATACTAGCCTATCCAATAACTTATATACATATTCATGTATGTATCCTATATTTCAGGTACGAACTTCATATAAGACCACCTCAAATTTAGTGTATGTACATGTGTATGTAGATACTAGCCTATCCAATATCTTATACATACTCATGTTTAAGGTACGTACAGTACTTCATATAAAACCACCTCAAATTTAGTGTGTGTACATGTGAATGTAGATACTAGCCTATCCAGTAACTTATAGCCTACATATTGATGTATGTATCATACAGTATATGTCAGGTATGTAATTCATATAAGACCACCTCAAATATAGTGTATGTACATGTGAATGTAGATACTAGCCTATCCCATAACTTGTATACTCACGTATGTACCCTATATTTGAGGTGGTATTACATGAAGTAAATACCAAAACAGATGGTTCTGAGGCGGCTACAGTATATATCTGCCTGGAGCACCAAACAGAGATAAACGCTGAATGTTCGCTGCGTATTGGAAGAGGAATTCACTGTAGATTTAGTCCGTTGATTGCGATTATTTCTCTCGTTTCTAATTTGAGAGAGGATATTTAATCGTTTCCAATATAATCAGTCGCCCACTTGTAGATTACACAACAGGTAGTGTTCAGGCAAAACAAATAACTGGATCACACTTACTATAACTTTTGCCCACCTTGCCCATACTTATTTCCCACCTTGGGGGGGGTTATGTACAGTCACGTAATAATTAGACCACCTCAAATATTGCAAACATGCATGTGTAATGTAGATCGTAGCCTATATCACCTAATGTTATGCATACTCACTTACACGCATCCTATATCTGAGGTGGTCCAGCTTACATAAAGTACATGTCCACCTGACACACGGGGTTACTGACCAGTAAAAAAAAAATGAGTGCTCCAGCTGGGTCTTGAATGGCCAACTATCATCTCCAATGGTCAATTTAACACCTGGTTGCCAGAAAGTCCTGCAAACTTCCAAATTTAGCCTATACACTCCACCATCCATCCCACCTCAACAACGCCCTTGGGACATTGCGAAAATTGTAGGTCCATGAAACTCCCCCTCCCCCAGTCAGTTCCGCCCCCTCATAATTGTTGCACATGGTTAAGTTTCCAGTCTTCTGCTTTGAGTTTATACCACAAATATTGAGAGATTTATCTTTAGATATCTAGTACGAGTATACTTTACAACCACAAATGCTTTTGCCAGTTTTGAGTCTAGACTCCTGATGACGCTAAGTAGTGTATATATATATATATATAGGGCAGTAATTATCTAAACCATATCTGGAATATCCACTAAACTAGGTCTAGGAGTCCTTCCAGACAAATGGCACGAAGCACTTTTGCACAAATGACATCCTTATAAACAAATGGCATTTTGTTAGAGGCAATGACTATTTAACCTTTGTTATAATGACTATTTAACCTTTGTTATAATGCAATTAATGCCTATTTAATTTTAAACTTTGTTAGAGTGAAATTAATAACTATTTAACCTTTGTTAGCTAGAGTGCAATTAATAACTATTTAACCTTTGTTAGATAGAGAACAATTAATGACTATTTAATGAACCTTTGTTAGGTAGAGTGCAATTAATAATTATTTAACCTTTGTTAGATAGAGAACAATTAATGACTATTTAACCTTTGTTAGATAGAGGACAATGCGAAAATTGTAGGTCCATGAAACTCCCCCTCCCCCAGTCAGTTCCCCCCCTCATAATTGTTGCACATGGTTAAGTTTCCAGTCTTCTGCTTTGAGTTTATACCACAAATATTGAGAGATTTA
>JAODAG010338424.1:0-10291 GCA_027574785.1 Orphnurgus asper
CCAAGAAGATCAGAATGCACCACACCTCAGCCAAGGGTGAGTGTGCCATTCAGTGCATGATCCAGCCAATCAAGTGCATCATCTAGGCCAGTCTTCATATTGTAAAGTGCTTGATCCAGCCAATCAAGTGCATCATCTAGGCCAGTCTTCATATTGTAATGTGCTTGATCCAGCCAATCAAGTGCATCATCTAGGCCAGTCTTCATATTGTAAAGTGCTTGATCCAGCCAATCAAGTGCATCATCTAGGCCAGTCTTCATATTGTAAAGTGCTTGATCCAGCCAATCATGTTGGGCCATCCACCCTCATGTGCCGAGCGGTACATTTTCGTACAACTTATTTCTTTTGCGCTCTCTGGCGAGATCAGTGACAGGTGATGTCTTGACTCGCCCACGTGGACCTCCAGCCAGTGCTGCTCACCCAGAATTTTTCACCTCTCCAATGGGCATATATGCCATGATTGCGATTACGTCATCGACAAACGATGGAAGGCACCGTTTCAAGCTATCGGATTTAACAATTTCCAGCCCGGTCGTAGCATCGCTGGCCCGAGCTATGAAGCCACAGTCTTCCATCTCTATCTTAACAGACATCATCGATGGAAACCTGAAGGCGATCATGCGGCTGATCCTGTCTCTCGCTGCCCACTACAAGCCCAGCTCCGTGAAGCAGTCGCCGGCCACCCCGACCGGCGGCGCCACCACTCCCAACATCCCGGGTACGCCCGCCATCGCCAAGGAAGGCCAGAGGGCCCAGCCGTCGTTTGCGGCGATGGCCGCCAACGCGGCCGCCGCGATACACGTCGCGAGGAAGGAGGCGGCCGGGGCCGGATCCCCGATGCATCGATACCGGGACCACGGGTGAGTGGGTCTCCGTTCATTGTTTGGGATGACTCCTCAAATGGAGCAAGGAAACAATTTTAGTTTTGTAATGTTGGCGCAGTGTTTGCTGCTGTTCAAACAGGAAATGAATGGTGCAGTAAGCTCTTGACAAAATAATGTGTTATTGACTACACAATGAATAAATTTTGCTATTGATTGCATTCAATTGGTGATTGCAACTAAGTCATATATATATATCTATATATATACGATAATTATGAGATATCTGCTATGGTATAAAAGTAAAATATGCCTCCATCATACCGATTGCCTGCTGAATAATTTCCAGGTCATAGTAATTTCTGCCACATGGCATCAGAACCGCTAATGATATGCAGTATTGCAGTACTGAGTACGTGTAAACTGTTCTGTACACGGCGCCATTGAAGCCAGTGAAAGAATTCTCCTTTCCAACTATAGCGGAGTTTCACAAGGATGTCCGCCCTGTAATTAATCGCATTCATCCTCCATCTCCCTACATTCTCTAACCACAACGGTCGTTGCTTGGAACGTCTTGCAAATGCCCGTAACCGTCGTTTGTGCGAAAAGGTAACCATCTCTGGCGGAAGTAACCGCGACCCTGGCCCCATCAAGCTTAATTTATCGTACCTCGTAGGTAGCTTTGGATTTTGGTTATCGTCAAAAAGCAGGACCTTGTTGGGCAGGGATCGCAAGCTTTTCCAATCCTGTTAGCTTGGGTTTAATGTAGAAACTAGTGTTTTTTTTTATTATTATTATTACATTTATTATTATTATTATTATTATTATTCATTTAAACTTTCAATACAACAGAAATAAATTGATGAGTGTTGATGTGGCATGATCGTAGGTCTTTAGAGTGCAAAGCGAAGGTAATTGTTTAAAACAACTACTCTGATATTGAATAGCATTCCTGGGTAGCTTTAATTCCCTTTTGCATTCTGCTATGTCAATCCAGAGGAGTTATTCTTGGTTATGTGACCGTCATGTATACACTGTACTCTTTGATTTCCAGTTGTCTACGACAGTTGAATTACCAGGGTTGTTAAATTTGCTTGTGGTCAGTTATCACACAGCAGTATTGTGTGTATTACGTGTAACTTTTATTTGATTACAGTTATCTACAGAAGAGGAATAACCAGCGGAGTAGTAGGGAGGGTGGGTGCACTTTTTCGGATAAATGCTAGGGGGGGGTCAGACAATCATTCTACTTAGAGATTTTATAAAAAAAAAAGCTGCATTTTCTATATTGGAATGTGCATGTCCTCAACATTTAATGTACATTTTACAAGTAAAACTGAGCTACAGCTCAGTTTTACTTGTAAAATTTCTCTGCATTGAATTCAGATTTGAAAGAATGTCACGTGCCATCTTGGGTTTTGGGCGATTTTAACCGGGTCCCTTTCAAATTCTGGTGCTGATCGTAGAGTGTGCAACTAAATTGTTTATGTCGGCAAAAGTAGTTTTCACGTTATTTTGTCAACATGTGCATCACATGCATGGAAAAGTGTATAGGCATTGTGTACAATGTCTATCACGTCCCTACACGCATGGAAGAGTGTACGAGTGTCTATTCCAATGTATGCGCACTTCCCTGTATATTTCCCCGGCCTATTATGTAATATATACACCTTAATGGAAGGTTGGCAGTTACCTCTTGACAGTTTTGCTTGCAAAGGAATTTATTAACCAGCGTAAGGATGGAAGAGATTAACATCGCGAGGGGTTTTGTTTTGTCTCTTCCTGGTGTGCCTTTGACCTATCCTGTTATTCCGGTCACTTTATTTGCGTTAACTTTTCCTCATCGCACTTCCAAAACTGTAGACATCCTACAATTAATACTGCATTTTTTATAAATATGCAACCGTGAACAGGTTTGGGGGGGGTGCATGCAGTGGGAGAGACCATTCGTCTCTCTTTGGTTGCCGTAAAACGGGGAACTGATGAAAATATACAAGTAAACAGATGTTTACGGTGACACCATGTGATGTGACATTGTGGTCTCATTCGCATGAAACATTGTGTATCGCTTGTAACTGGATGTACTGAGCGATATTGTGAACAGTTATATTAAAAATTATTTAAAATTATCATAAAATGAATTAATTTACCATAATATTAATTTACCATAAGTTTAAAATTAAACTTAAAATATTCGGAAATTACAGGCGGCTGGTTAAAGGCATTCCGAAAGCAGTATTTTTTTTAAAGGCACTAGCATGGAAAACTGTGTTATTGAATCTTAAATGAATAAGAACGGCTGTTTTTTTTTTTTTTAAATTCCCAGACATTTATTTTAAATAGAAGAGTCTGCAAATTTCAATTTCGGTTTCTTTGGGAATGAAGTGCTACTTACCGAGGGGGAGTATTGCTTCTTACAGACACAAGCAAAACTTACAGTATACAGTACTCGTAAGTACTCGTATATCGTAAGTATTACCTGGAATAATGTTTGAGGAATGCATTCTTGAGAGATCCTTGACAATCGGCTTGGATAGCATGGGAAACTCGTAGCCCAAACGAGGGGATAACATCTTATTTTTTTTTTTTTTTACTTCTTCCCCTTTTCTATTTGTTTGGCAGTGTCTCTGTTTGATCTGTGTCTCTTGCCTGTTTTTGTACCCTATTCCAGTAACAGGAGCTACAGACATCCTTCCTACGGACCCTCTGGGTCCCCCGTGCCTGACCACGCCCACCGGTATAGACAGAGGTATACCTAGCCCCCCCCCCCCTGCTCCCAATACGCTGCACCTTTCAATTGCTTTTCCTAACGCCTGACCTCTTTACCTGGATCGCTTGCATGTTTTCCTTTCATATCTAATGTTACATCGAAACTAACTCTTGAGTAAGAGGACTATCCCTGCTCACCATGTCTATGTCACAAGTCGCATTTGTCGAAAAGAGAAGACTTGTTTAAAGCCGGTGTTCATCCGCGATAAACCCAGACAGGGTTTGAGCCTGTGAGGCATTACTAACCCTTACTACACTAAACTAAACTATCATGATCAGGTTTCTTTATGAGGTTTCCTAACCCTTACTACACTAAAGGATCATGATTTTGTTTCTTAGCCTATGCAGTTTGCTAACCTTTGCCAAGTTAGTTACTAAACTAAAGTAACTACTGTAAGCCAGATAATGCAAAGTGTTTTTCTACTGAGCAGACATTTTTTCAAGGTTTTGAGTATTAATTGTATTCTTGCTCCAGGAAAGATGACCGTTTGAAAACAGAAACACTGAAACCTTAGTTTATATCATTCACTGATTTTCAGTCTGCTAATTGAGGGCTATTAATGAGTACTAAACAGTTTCACTTTCAAAAATCCCTTTGATGTGTATACCACGATGAATACCGTCATCCGTAGGGCTGAGCTGTTCGAAGGGAAGGCTCACTAATCAATCGTCTGCATTCGGTGTATGTTCACTTTCCATCGGGGTCTTGAGTCGGACTGGAATTTCCAACGCTCCGGGATCGCACCTGCAGTAGTTTGTTGTTGTAATTATTTAAAATAACCCTTGACCCAGACGAACATTCTTGCGGGTGTTTTAATTTGTATATGCCATACATACATAGCCCTCGTTAGCACCGTAATTAACAATTTAGTTCTGGCTCGTCAAACATTTTGTGCCCCCCCCAGACTTTCACGTCGGAGTACCACTCCCGACAACTCGAAAGGAGCAAGGGTCGTACTCTTGCCTGGAGTACGCGTGACTTTGGCCCATTTCTGGGGGGCATTTTTCGGACCTGTTGCCTGGACAATACAACTAGTGCCACAGTAGGCGGGTAGTATAGAGATAGAGAGAGATGAGTGTGGTTCGTACCATACCAGAAATACTCCATCCCCACAGTCTTCTAGAATCTGCTAGAATGGTCAGAGATTACGCCTGGATCACATAATTGAGCACCGGCTAGTTTGTAATTTCGCTTACCGGTTTTTTTTGGAGGGAAGAGACTTGAAGTTAATGCGAGCAGCAGCATCCTGCCAGTCTGCAGCGTTATAAAACGAAATGATGATAGGCGAAAATCATCACGTGTGAGTAATGGTTTATTAGTATATAGATATATAGATGTGTTTGTCCTTGTCTGTGGAAAGCATGGTTTGCAATGTAAAGAATACCTGTGGTGTAGCCTGTTATGGTGATGTGTCTTCATCGGATCTGTTCTTTGTTTGGTATATGGAATATACTTACACAGATTAGATCGTCTAGTGTGTATGAATTGTGCTACGCAGGAGAGCTCATGTGGCAGGGTATAATGCTACTAATGTGTATGAATTGTACTACACAGATGTATTTAAGGGTTATGTTCCGTGGTAAGGGTAAACCAAACCATTTTTTATACTCATTTCTTCTTCTTTGTATGCAAATTTCTTGGGCTTCCGATGGGCATCTTAATTATTTAACAAAAGGTGGTGGTTAAATAGTTCTGTAGCATGCTACCAAACCATTTTTGATATATGTATTACATTCATTCTGCTTCTTTGTACAGTATGCGAGACATCTTGGGCTGCCATTCTGCATCTAAATTAACAACTTAGGTGGTTTAATAGTGCTGCTACGATATGCTACCAAACTAGTTTTTATTCATTCTGCTTCTTTAATGCATGTCTGTCATCTTGGGCTACCATTGGGCAAAAAGGTGGTATGTGCT
The DNA here is from genome assembly GCA_027574785.1 of Orphnurgus asper. NCBI lineage: Eukaryota > Metazoa > Echinodermata > Holothuroidea > Elasipodida > Deimatidae > Orphnurgus > Orphnurgus asper. Next base: position 5,509 of record JAODAG010338424.1, read on the forward strand.
CTAATATTCTGCAAGCATTTAACCATAGTTATATATAATATTGGTGTCACTACAGTTTATATATTTATATAGCATCTTAGTGTTACTACACCTTATATATTTATATAGCATCTTAGTGTAACTACACTTTATATATTTATATAGCATCTTAGTGTAACTACACTATTTATTTAGCATCTTAGTGTAACTACACTTTATATATTTATATAGCAATATATGATGTCACTACAGTTGAAATATTTATATAGCATCATGGTGTTCATTCAGTTATCAGTAATGTACAATGGTCCTCGCTCATTTCATCCTGTCATTCATAAAACCTTTAATATCCAGTCACATTTTCCCTTTGTTTTTTTTTCTTCTGTTTAAATGTTAAATGATTTTGATATTTTGACTAAAAGCAAATTCACCTCTGTACTAACTTAGTCCATATGGGTATTTTTACTAGTGTGTATGATAAACTCCTGTGAAAGGGTAATGTTACTAATGTATTTGAATTATACTACGCATATTAGCTCATGTGTAACGGTAATGTTATTAGTGTATATGAATTAATACTACACATTTAAGCTTGTGTGGTGCAAGGGTATTGTTACTATAGTGGCTGTGAATTGTACTACACAGATTGGATTGTGTGTAAGGGTGATGTTACAGCTATAATGTGGATGCATTGTACATGGATGCATACAGACTTGCTCCTGTATTAGGGTTATGTTACTAATGTGAGTGATTTGTACTACACAGATGAGGTCAATTTTGTATAACCTTGATTAATGATACCTTAGTGTGTATGCATATTACTACACATATTAGCTCGCATGTAAGGGTAACGTTACTCGTGTACATAAATTGTACTACAGCAATTGAACCACAGCCACGGGACTAGTTACATACAGTTTTGTGGTCTTCCATTGTAGGAGAGGCCATGCCCTTTACACTACCACTTATAACATGCACTAGTATATAGCTAGCACGTATATAAACAACTGGAATTGTCCCTACACGTAAGCTTCTACCCATCGGCTATTTGCTAGTATATATGAATGAGCTAGAATAGTTGCATATTTTCTTCTAGATGAGTTTACAATATGTTGATGTTTAATCTCTTGAGGGATATTGGGCAGATATTTAATAGCACATTCGCCAAAGATTATCTGACAAACTAAATCTTTTTTTAGGGGGGGGAATAATTTATGTTCATAGTATGTTATAATATAATTTTTTCCCTTCCAGTTCTACTGACTCTGACGGGACTGCTCTTAAGGGTCAGGGGTCGTCCCCATCTGTGAGGAGTAATCACGACACCCCGGGGAGGGCTGCGAGTCCGAGACCCGTCCGCCTTAATGTCAATACGTCCGATTCCGATCAAGGTAAAGTAGTACACGCGGCTTTTGTGGTGCGGTCGGTCGTGATGAAATGAATCCGATATATATTTCTGCGACCATAGAGGGCAGGTACTGCACCTGTCATAGCGTACGACCGTGGGCATGCACCCGGATAGGTTCATCTTGGTGTACCAGAAACTGGCGATGCAGGGTGCATAGAAAGGCACTACGACCACTAGCCAGCCTCGAAGAAAATGCGTTATTTTCCCCAGCAGTCAAAAAAATTCTCCATACCGTATATATGCGTGGTGATTTTTTAAACTGCTGGAAACGTTGTGGATTTTTGCGCTATAGGCCGGCCGGTATCTTGCTCTTTGTTGATGGCGATGTGATGATAGACCAGTCGTACAGTGTAAAGTACCGCGTACAGGTTTTGTGCAACCTTGCCACTCCGGGCGGATATATTCTCCGCACGAGGTCTTGGTAGTATGCGCTCCATGCGGGGTTTTTCCGGTACGGGAGACGTCTCCGTGCATTCCGCCCACACACCGCCGAGTGCAACGTGCCTGGCGCGACCTTCAGAATTGAACGCGATGAAGACGCGACTCTGTGATGTTTGATACCGATCATGCTATGTGTATGCAAATCGTGGACTTTTCAGAGATATTTATGAGTCAGTGGCAATTATGGCTTCTAAGCATTCGATCAGCACCTTTTTCAGAATACATATTGTTTTTTTTGCTGTAATTTCACTGTGAAAGAAAAAAATGTTCAACACCAGCATAAGTTGCATGCATTGACTATTATAATTCTGCATAGAAATGGTTAAGCAGCAGCTGGTATGGTATTTTAAATTGAGGTTCATATAAAAAAAAATGGAAATGAAGCAGTTTATGTTGTTTATGTTATTACCATAGCGTGGCGATGTGTCCTACTTTCTTTCAGAATAAACATAAGCTACAGGAGAGTTGCAACTGCTGCATTGTTTGAAGTAATCGGTGTGGGCAATAATCTGATCGACAAAGCCAGGCTAACGTTACGCGTCACATAGCAGCAAGATGATGTGCTTTATAAAACAAAAGATAAAAGATGTTCCCATTTTTGCGTATTTATCCATGATACCATGCCGCTGTTACTGACCTGGAAATGAAAGCTCTTTTTCTGTAAGGCCCTTTATTTCCACACTCAAGAAATTCTGTTTTATTTAAGTATGGATTGTTGGCAAAATAGCCAACGTGGGTTAGTACATGTATGCAGCACAATGGCATGGTGCAGTCATGAAGTAGTAGTGAATTGGTGACTACACGTTGAAGCGAGAACTATATCCAGGGATGTACAACATTGTTTGAATTTCAAAGAAGGAGAAGAAGCAAATTCTGGTTTCTCAGATAACTTTCCATACGTAGCATGCGTGCCACTTGAATTATGCATTGTTTGGTGACTACACGTTGAAGGGAGAACTTTCTATCCAGGGATGTACAACATTGTTTGAATTTCAAAGAAGGAGAAGAAAGCAAATCCAGTTTCTCAGATAACTTTCCATACGTAGCATGCATTCCACTTGAATTATGCATTGTTTGGTGACTACATGTTGAAGGGAAAACTAATCTATCCAGGGATATACAACATTGTTTGACTTTCAAAGAATGAGAAGCAAATTTCTGGTTTCTGAGATAACTTTCCATACGTAGCATGCGTGCCACTTGAATTATGCATTGTTTGGTGACTACACGTTGAAGGGAGAACTATCTCTGCAGGGACGTACAACATTGTTTGACTTTCAAAGAATGAGAAGCAAATTTCTGGTTTCTGAGATAACTTTCCATACGTAGCATGTGTGCCACTTGAATTATGCATTGTTTGGTGACTACACGTTGAAGGGAGTACTATCTTTCCAGGGATGTACAACATTGTTTGACTTTCAAAGAATGAGAAGCAAATTTCTGGTTTCTGAGATAACTTTCCATACGTAGCATGCGTGCCACTTGAATTATGCATTGTTTGGTGACTACACGTTGAAGGGAGAACTATCTCTCCAGGGACGTACAACGTTGTTTGACTTTCAAAGAAGAAGCATGTTCAGTTTCTTAACGACCTTGTATTCAAAATCTTTTGTCTCTCTGCTGCTTGTTATTATGTCCAAAACGAAAGTACTTAATGGGCATATCGGTTGCATGTCTTTAGGTGAAAGACTTCGATTCAATTAACCTCAAAGCTATAATAAGTTATTTATGTGTGATATACACAGTAGTTGACATCTGCGACATACATGTATATCATCTGTGAAATATAAAGAAGTCATGGTAAAACAGTTATGCTGTACGATGGAAGGTAGTTTTTAATTATCTTTTCAAGCTGTGGCCTAAGCTGGAGTGTAAAACACTCTTTGAGGCTTAATTTGCTCTGATTTTTCACCAATCAAGCTACAAAACAAGACTTGTTGACGATATTTGCTAAACCACGGCTGTTTAGTATCGTAAAGGTTACTAGGAAGCCACGTACGCTCATAAAGAAACCCTCTCCGAGTTGATCGCGGATGAAGATCATCGGCTTTAAAGAACAAACTTTCTCTCTTTTCGACCAAAGTTCGGAGATTATAATGAGGCGGACATACATCTTACAGACGTGAGCCGTGTCAGGTCGCCAGCATGTTAACGGTTTTAATGTTTGCGAGTTGATGCTGGTGCGACGAATGAGTTTATATTCACATGACTGCCCCCTCTTTAATCTTTCAGGGAGTGCTGGTGAAGAGGTCGATCCCCGGAGGTCATCGCTTGTGTGGACAGATACTCTGATAGAGGAACAAGATGTGATGTCATCAAATTTATTAGAATCCAGGAATCTCCTCCTTCATCTTCAAGAGCTGGTAATGAATATGCATCAGTCTTTCCATTCATTAATTATTCAATAATTATGATGTCATCAAATGGATTAGACTCCAGGAAACCTTCAACTTCAAGAGCTGGTAATGAATATGCATCGGTCCTTTCATTCATTATTATTAATAATATGATGTCATCAATGTGGTAGAAACCAAGCACCTACTCTGTCAACTTGAAGAGCTGGTAATGAATATGCATCGGTGTTTTCGTTCGTTATTAATAGTAATTATGATGTCATCAAACTTGACAGATCAAAATAACCCTCCTGCTACGTACAGGTGCACGTGTGGTTATGCAGTTTAGTTAAAATTATTATTAATAAATAAGGCATTCCTTAACACAGCAAATACTGCACAATGTATGATCTTCACCAAAAGGCAGAAAAAGCATTCCTGGTAATTAAGGTGATGTTACATGTAGTCTTCTGGTCATGCATAATATGCAACAATGTGATGTTGCATATTCAAAAGTAAATAGAATCATTTGTGATGATAACTCGTTTTTTTTACACATCTCTAAAGATTTGATATTTGGGTTAATTGTCAGTAACATACTTGTTGCACAGTTGCTTCACAT
>JAODAG010338435.1:0-10291 GCA_027574785.1 Orphnurgus asper
TTACTGCCACATGAATTGTAGACAAATGAATTACTGACAAATGAATTAATGACAAATTAATGTCCGTTTTGGCGTTCAATAGTCTATCAACTGAATCGAGGGCGTTATTCACCGCGAAGATAAAACAAACAACATCAATTAAAGGTCATGTATTTCATTACACATTGGTACCAGTATAACTGGTAGTGGTACTGGTAGTACGTACTAGTACAGTAGTAGTAGTAGTAATAGTAATAGTAATGGTAATAGTAATAGTACTCAGGAAAGGCAAGGTCTCCTGCAATCGAAAATCTGCTGCTAGTAATATTGTTACAACGTGCTCTTCTTGGCAAAGTCTACCGAAGAATTGCGGTTACATGATAATTTACACCAACATGAATCCAGAATCTAAGGATCAAGTTTGCGTGTTGCTGTGGGCTTTGCCGAGGTCCTTGTCTACTGCTATGACTAAGTGTATGAGTTTTGTAGACGGAGTACAGATCTGGCATGAACCATACATGTACAGTTTCCACAATGAGAAGTTTCAAGATCCTGTCATTCTTGCTAAACTGAGAGAAAGAAAAGTGGAATCGATTTTGAAATCCATGGAGAAATTACAACCGCTCGTTGATGCAACACCGCGTGGGAGGAGAATAGACAACGAACTATTTGAGTAAGTGGTCTTATTGAGTAGACAGTACCGCGATGGAAGTTAGTCCTTGATCAGTTCCTTGTTAGGGCTACGGTATGTTGTTATACACATTTCCGAACTAGGACCGTCAGTTGCTTTCGCTTTGCAACAAATTCTCCAATAAGAATTTTTTGATTAATTGAAATAACTGATGATCCCGCACGATAACTTGTACGTTTGTTTTGTTTTCTGGTATGACTTCTCCTTGCCGGTTACCGTACCTCATCCGCAGACCTTATGCTGTTTTTATTTTCTGGCCGTTGATATCCTCAGGCAGCGATGCCTGCTGTTAATCCTTTCTCGTTAATCCTTTTTCGCAGTTCCCTGTCCGTAACACAAAAAAGGGGGTTAAAAATAGTGGTCATTATAATACCTACCCCAATAATTTTAAATTTCCGATACCCTATATACAACATATTCCCTACTAAATTGCCATGGGGTTTTCTCTACCACCTCCCCACCCCTTTCCTATCCATCTACAGCGAGATCGCTGTTTGTTAGGTGACAGCTAGGATAAACAAAAAAACGCGTTCACATGCTGTATTCTTCCGTTCGAGTGAGGCTCGCAGTACTGTTAACATATTTACCTAGTTCCTGCGCCCGTGCCAAGCAAGTTAATTGTTATGGTTTCTTTGGTACCTCAATATATCTCTCTAGAACTAGGTTAATGGCTTCACCAAAAGCTAGTGGAGCAGTCAGATCATGCTGTACGTACTGGGTTGCAGTATACTGACGTTGATTGTGTAGTACTATCCGACTTAGGGGGTGACGATTATGTTGTAACACGGGTGGTTAATTCATGACTACGTGGTCACAAGTTTCAAACTAGGATAGACAAACGTAGAAACAAATGAAAATAACAGCTTATAGTCTATTATTACCAAAGCTACCGTAGCTACCGTTTATCCTGACGTCGCTGACGGTTATTTTCAATTATAGGTCACAAGTTTGAAAATGGCTTCACGGCACTACACAGTGTTGCATCAATATATGCCGCCTCCTTTACAGTTTACTACTAGATTCATTTCAGCAACGGTTATCATGTCGCAGATTCATTGTCTAGTAGACCGTCATCACAGTGATTAATTTTATGAGTATGTAGGAATATTTGTGGCCGTGAGAACGCGCGGTACATGTTGTATTGGAGATTGAAGGAATTCCTTGCAGAGCGAAAGCAAGGGGCCTAATACCCTACCCTGGCTTCGCCAGAACACCAACGAGTTGATATTTCAATTTCAAGAAAGCCTTTTAGATAAGTTGAAATGAGATGAATGGGAAGTTGTGCGAGTATATACTAGGTTGGGGAGATGGTGAAGAAACCCATGGCAATGTATTATGGAATATACGGTATCGTATAGCCTGTAGGGTATCGGAACCTAAATGCAGGTGTGCGTTCTGGTTACTATTGCACTATGGCTCTCAGAAAGTACACAACTTTGCGCCGTTTTATTTGCATGTGGGAGGGGGACACCTTTTGCCATGATCCGTCCCCTTTGGGGAACCTCATGCAGCAACTCAATCACTTTGCAATGGTGATTAACATTTTATTTCCCCTTAAAACTTTTTGGTAGCATTCGAAGCGTAGGAGAATACGACAAATTACTATTACCCCCGTCAGGCAACAGGTGGTATGACTGAATTATCAAAATACCAATGTGTGAGTGTTTCATTCGGGCATGATGTCAATTACAGCCACCCTGTAAAATGTCACTGTATATGCCCTTGGCCTCCCAAGCGGAATTACCACCTCTCCCAACCCAACATTTCAGAAGCAAAGGATATACAAACCATTAGTGTTAGTAAGAGAACTTCCTGGGAGCAATGACGATATAACATATTAGAGTATATTTAAACAAATTCTTGTGGCATAGTCACTGTGGAAACGCATTGATTGTCTTCTATGACCTTTAATTTAACCCCATTGCAGGTTTCCATGGGTCAAGACTCAGTTGGAGACTCAAGACCCTGACAAGAAACTCATCTTCGTCAAAGACATGGCACACGTATTACACAAAAAGTACGAATACCTGCCAACTGCGAGGAAGTACCGCCATACCTTCTTGATCAGAGACCCTCGTCGTATGTACCCTTCGTTCCGTAGGATGATGATAGTGATATGTCCAGAAGATAAGAAAGCTAGTTTTGATATAATAAAAGATGTTCCCTTCTATGAGGCGGACAAACTATACCAATATACCTACGACCTGTGGAAGTATACCAAAGAAAATATTGATCCTGATGCTCTCATCTTAGACGGAACGGAGTTAGCTGCTCATCCTGAGAAAATCCTACCAAAGTATTTCGAGGCTCTTAGAATCCCGTACAAGGAAGATTACTTGAAATGGGATCCTAGTCCTGATATCATCACACAGTGGAAAGCTTCCTTCCAACAACTTGCCCTTGCCCATATCTCGAATGTCTTAAAATCTGCTGTAGAGAGCAGTCACTTTATCGCGGAGGCAGACGAACCGCCGTCTCGAGATACTATGACCCCAGACATCATAAGATGTATCGACGCTGCCCTTCCGTACTACAACGAAATGTACGAGCTACGAATTAAGCCCTAGTTAATGTTGGATAAACTTCAACCCTGAGCTGACAACCTCTATCGTTCAAATATTATTCTAAGTTGCAAGACCGAAATCTCATCATTCTGTGGACACTACATTTATAATGATATTTTAGTATGGTCACATTGATCCATATAATGTTCTTAGGTTAGCACACTGTAGCATCGCATTCTAATCTTGATTTTATGGAACAAAATATCTTGGCTCCATTAAAGTTAATCATAATTATCAAATGAATAATTTAAAATATGTAAGAAATTTAAAACGTAGATTTATTTTGAGGATGTATGCCTATATAGTTCCTTTGTAACAGTAAACACATCTTCATCATGCCAAATCCAGTAACAATATAAAATAGTGTTTGTACTCACTTTCTAATAAGTTTGTATATTTGGATACAAATACATAATTCCAATAATTGTATTGAAACTAATTAGCGTGATGATTTATATCTTCAATGTTCAACTGTGCATCCATACTATTGTCGCGTTCTACGGTGAAGGCGATCTCAAAATTTGCAGGAAAGAAAGTCGAACAGGTTTGGTTTTAATCTCTCTACTGGTATATACTGTATTTTCCAATCACTGATGGTAACTTACGAACATAACTGAATCTTGAAACGGCATGCAGAGGAGTACAAGTTATATGTATGCTTCTATGTAAGCTACACGAGTTGAGTATAAGCTACTGTATTGCCCATTGTCTTTGGACAACATCCTTTACAACTAATATACACCTAATCTCAACTACTCCGCTCTCTCTCTCCTCTCACGTTTTCGTTCTGGTTCCTGTTCTTTCCCTTTATATAGAATGAAGCATCCAATGTCGGGTTATGCTTAACAACAAAAATATAAGGTCCCAACTTAATTGAAAGGAAACACAAAGTATACATTACTTTGCAACGAACAACACAGTTTGTCAGTGGCAACAATTTTGTCAGCCACAACAAATTTGTTGGCTCCAACAAGTCTGTCAGCTTCAACAAGCTTGTTGGCTCCAACAAGTTTGTTAGCTTCAACAAGCTTGTCAGCTCCAACAAGTCTATCAGAATAACAAGGTACAGTAGACTACTAATAATTATCAGAATAACAAGGTACAGTACTAAAAATAACCAGGTCACTGGCAGCAATTCCATAAGGTCATCTTTGTCACCCAGGCAAATGTGTAGCTGGCTCTGTCCCTAATGGTCACACTTAAAATTCATAACAAAGGTTATATGTCATCTGTTTGGTAGCCTAGTGCAATTGCCAATATAACTATTGGTATTATTACTAGAAGTAAACTCCACATTAACAAGCTAAATTATGGATGTTCAAATCTCCAGTTGCTTCAGCATCTCTTTCCATTCGAATAGAAACACCATCTGATGTGTGTTCTATCCTACGACTACTACCATGATTTGTTTTATCATCACACATCTGGTGTCTAATATACTATCAGCCATGATGTTATTTAATCCAAGGTTATAACCGCTGCATACTAAAATGTTGTCGGTACACTCACCATGGAGAGATTTAGCAGTTTAATTTAAATATCGATATGAGTTTGGAAAAATGAACCTCCAAAAAATAACAGCTAAACCATGTCTTAGGATGAATGAAAGATACAGTTTTTAAACCGCTAAAAACAAAATGCGAACTTCTTTTAATGAAGATTTAATAACTCAATGCCAAACTACATGACCAAATTTTGATATTGTCGTAGATATAGGGATATGAGAGAACACATTTACAATACTTGTTTTTTTTTTACATACTGCCCTGCGCATCTCAACCTTGGTGTTTCATTCCACTAACAAGTTGATATTTAATGAATGTCATGTGAACCAAACCCACAAACACTGTAGGCTACTTGTTGAAAATTAAGTCACCTATTCACTAACACAACAATGCTCTCTACTAGTATTGGTAGTAGACTCAAACCAGTGGCAAATTAAAACACCGAAAACCTAAACTTTATTTAGCTAGTGCAAGTTAGAGGTAGTGTTAGCTAGTGTTAGCTAGGGCTAGTGTTAGCTACAGTTAGTGCAAACTAGAGTTAGTGCTCACTATAGTTAGTGCTATCTAGAGTGAGAGCTAACTAGAGTTAGTGCTAACTAAATTTAGTGCTAACTAAATTTAGTGCTAACTAAATTTAGTGCTAACTATAGCGAGTGCTAACTAAAGTTAGTGCTAACTAGAGTTAGTGCTAACTATAGTTAGTGCTAACTATAGTTAATGCTAACTAGAGTTAGTACTAACTAGATTTAGTACTAACTAGAGTTAGTGCTAACTAGAGTTAGTGCTCGCTAGAGTTAGTGCTAGCTAGAGTTAAGTGCTAGTTAGAGTTAATGCTAGCTAGAGTTAGTGCTAGCTAGAGCTAGTTCTATCTAGTGCTAGGTACAGCTAGAGCTGCAATTACAGCACGAGGACGAGACTAGTGATTCCCCATAACAATCTTGTGTGCTAACCACTTAGGTATTATATCTCAAATTAAATCAACATGTCAAATCATCCTGTAAACAGTTACATATAGCCTACTCAAAACTTATAGTTATACTCCGCGGTACTGATCAGTGGATCAATTGATCCGAATACTGGCTAGAACAACTCGAGGGTCACGTTCCATGAAAGCCAACATCTTTAGCCCACAGTCGTCTGGAGAGAAATTTACCAACACACATTGGACCTTGTTACTTAACGTGACGTTACTATGTTCTGACATCAAGTTAACTCAACTCACGGAAACAACTAGTAGGCCTATTCAACAGCATCATAATTTAACATAGTTTTACCTAACTGAGACACTATGCATAGGTTACTGACCTGCTCTTGACATTCCTCCATAGGTTTCTCAACCAATTTATAATTTATTTCACACAAAACTCCACACATGGTAGAAGCTACAGTACAAATGTTCTTGTAGCAGATGAACATCCATTTCAACAACTTGACTAACTCAGGTAGTGATGTGACACTAGTGAATGAGTATTCATCATGTACGTACTCGGCTGGCACTTCTTCTCTGAGGAGACCACTGTTTACTCACAGGAACATTCAATTATTTTGTCCGCCGAAGAGAGTCACTATATATTTGGCCAATTGCCTCTCTTGCTTGATTTACTAATTGATATTCGATTATTGATTGATTCGGTCTCATTGATTGAACTGATATGGTATATATAAATCTTCAATGAGTTAGTGACTGAACGATCTTCGTCGACGGTTCCGCCCCTAAGTTGTCGCCACGCTTCCTTTCATTATAACCATCCGTCAGATATCTCTTCCTCATAATCTACCAAACTAGGTTTGCAAATCACCACCGGCCATATAGCTAACCCTAACCCGGGGTCGGTAACGCAACGGTTGCAGAACCCCACTGCAACAGTGAAAGCTGCAGACCACATCCCCTAACAAGCTGAAAACTTTCATTTAGCAATAACTTTCTTAAAAACAAAAGTATCAAAATAATAACCTTCAATTAGTCGAGTCAATCAGGTTAAAGTACACGGCTGCCGATACAAGCAGGTTGGATACCTTGGCAACTATACACGTTGAAGACGCGTAACGCATTCACAACTGAACTGCGCCACCGCCCGGTACCAGTCCAACCAACAACAGAGGCTAATGGCGAGAAACTTACATTAACCCCATTCAGTCGTCCATGCCGTCATATTTATTAGATAACGACGTATGTGGAATACTACGACATAGACCATGATAGTAAATCGGGTGTGCGTGTGGAATTTTTTTAGTGCAGTCTCGCGTTGAAGGGGATAAAGGGTCAGGAATAATCAGATTGATAATCAGATCAGATTAATTCAGTTGGAGCTCGGCGCATGTGGTCCGTTGCCGTGTACTGAGTAAATATCCACCAAGCCGTTGGTTACATTTCTAATAAAGGGCGCGCGCTGTCTTCGTTCACTGGTTTGATTCTGATATCCCTTCAAGTACTACACCACTGAAATTCCGGATGATGTGAGGGCGCTCTCACGTAATACAAATGGAATACTGTACAGTCTTCTAACAAAACTATGTGCTGAGCAGCAAGAACAATTGTATGGAACTATGGAACGCCAAAATGATAAATCCATAAGATGTCAAACCAAGCGGGATTGCAGGGATTATGCTTTTTTTATAACATTTTCTGATTTCCTTCGAATGCCAGGATTTGTTACGGATTTTGCGTTTATACTCGTACCTGACGTGAACGCGTGTAGGCCTATATAGAGTTATATATATATATACCATAGGTCATTCATTATCATCTCTTCTCGACCGTCTAAGACTTACACTTTACAAGTGTAGTCCGCACTGGCTGACTCGATGGTGGATTTATGTCCTCAATCAGAGTTACACACTACACATTACGTGGCACTACACTAGTCCGATGATTTATTGACCTTAACAATCCGATCGAAATAGGACTGGGCTGGGAAGTTGTTCAGTTGGCTTTGGATGTCGTGGCGTATGTGTTGCCGTTGTTTGGTTTAGCGACCAAGTTCTTTCTTGGGAGGGTCATCTTCTTATTAAACACCAATACTGATAACCAAACCTTGATCATCAAGTGTTTGATAAGAAATGTATCCCTCGAAAATAGTTCAAAAAGAAGCTCAGAAGACCCATTGACAGGACGTGTCCCCGGTATCGTACGATGTATAGAAGTTCTTTAATACCGCCCTCGTTTTAAAGATGACTCTCGTAAACATCAGTGAAGAACTTGTGTTCGATCATGATGGAAACGTCGCCTATAAATCAAGTTCCTAGTCGCATAATCTGCAGGGAAATAGCTACATAGGGTTATCGAAATCAGGGAGAACTGGGCGGGTCTGTCCCCCAAGACAGGATCCTTTCTGAATATTTTTTAATGGCGGGACCCACGACGGACCCAAACTGAATGCCACAAACTGCATACCAGATAATACAAACTTTCAGAAAGTATACACGTTCGACGAGCTTCGCCGGAAGAAGTCTACTTCGCGGTGTATTTATGTTCATCTGAAAGTAACCCATGATCCCCGGACCTCATCCCTTGATATTACCCCCATCTTCTACACGTTAGCTATGCATTCTAAAATGTTACTTGGACATTATAAATGTGCCCCGGCCCTACTCACACCGCATCGTCCTCCCGCCCAATCCATAGATACAATATAGCCACACACATACACGAGTGCCGATCGAGGGAAGAGGAAGCCTTGAGGAAATGTCCCCCACTTTTCGAATTGAGGGGGATGTAACATTCAGTGTTACTGTACTTTTTATCATCTGTTACCGGTAATTAACGCCAAATATATCATCGTTTATGAGGGGTGAGAGTGTGGCGTATCGTAGCGGATTGAGTGTCCGCTTCTTAACCCATTCGTCCGCGCTAAGTTAAAAGTGAAAAGGTTCCATGGTTTCACTGGTTTCGCAATAACTTAGCTCAGAACCGAGCAGTGGTGGTATCCCCCTGTCTTTCAGAAAGTGGTCTAAAACGAGCCTCCGTGGGTCTTTCTCCGGGTGCTCCGGTTCTCCCCTACACTTAGAGACATCCGTCCCGGCTCTCAAAATTTCATACTTTCATATCTCAACAGTACCCCCAAAATTCTAGTGACTCACCTTGTTCGGTCCAGTGTCTTTACACATGACCAGCTGAAGCACCCACCCTTCGAGGTGGAAGCATAACACGAGTCAATTAGTAGTAGTCTATCGTTGGGCGTCGCGGAGAGAGCGTATGTCTACGACTCACTAGTTCGCATCGTCCACAAGATAAGTTTCCACACCATCGCGTTCCTTTTCCCGCAATTCGCGCTCCATAGTTCCATAATGCACGCGCGCTCCCGTCCGGTAGTACCACGTCAAAGTCGCGCGCTAAAACGTAGTCTTGTTCACAGACTGATTACACATTCCCAATAACTGAGGGCGCCCTTACTTCCTCTTTGGATTTTACACTGTTTGAACTCAAAATCTCCCTACTAGCCATGATTCTCACTATGCAAGGCGCCCTGAATTTGTAAATAATATAACAAATTCAGTGTAGTTACAGCAGGGAGCCTGCCACTAGATCCCTGGTTACAGTCGAAATGTATTATACAAAGAACGTCTTGACAAAGACTACGATAGACGTGGGTTTCGAATCGAGGGTAACTGTGATGTCACTACTAGGATGGCACGCTCTACCCCTCCCTCTCTCTCTCTCTCTCTCTACGGGTACGCCTGGCAGGTTAGGTTTTACACTATACAGAATATAACACTCCACGGCAGGGAGCTGGAGTCGATGTGTGAAGTATTACACGTTTTTGATGACTTACTTGATGACTGCGGATTTTGGAACACAACGGTTCTACGCCAATTTCTTTAATCGGAATAAAAACTTTGAGAAAATCAAGTATGAGGCTTGCGGAGTTCTCGCATTCTTGAGTTCAAGTTCTAGTGAATGGTTTATGCTTTTTGACTTATTTGACATTCTTTCCAACCAGAGCCTCCAACTATTTGTGAAGTCTGAAGTCAAGTTGACAGCAAAAACAAAAGTGAGCGAGACTGTTTAATTTACAGTTGAATTAGGGGTGCCTCAATTACGTCCGGTGGGATGACCCGATTAGGGTGGGGGTGACCCAATATAGTGTGGGGTTCCCCCATTATACAAGTACCGTAATGCATATACGTTGCTGACGGATCGTTTCCTGGTAAGGTTTGTGCAAGGTAGAGAGCTCTGGTAGTCATATAGGCAAATGTGTTCGGTAGTTTATAACATATCGCAGCATATCACTGCTTTTCACAGTCAGGTCCTATATCATGTGACCAGTGATGGGGATATAAACTACACCTCCATGACTGTCGAACAGCTTTTGAAGTTTTTTTTACTCGGGATGACCACTACGGTACCTTCTCCGCCAAGCTGTCATGGTGTTAGGTAGAGACTAGGAGTCAGTGGCTCTACTGTACGGGTATAGGTCTGAGGGGATTGGCAACCCTGGACTAGACGTACGCTCCGTATTCCTTAACTGTAATAAGTCTGGTCTTAAATATCTTGAGTACGGTAGCCTGCGGTGCTGACGTAGCTGCCGGCTGAAAGGAGTTTCTCCTTATTT
>JAODAG010338446.1:0-10291 GCA_027574785.1 Orphnurgus asper
CTTTTCAAATGTTAAGCAGTGCTATGTTAGGCCAATTAATTTATTGCTAGGCTTGTTATCCTGTATATGGGGTGGATCATCTTCCCAACGTTATGTGGTGCGATGTTAGACCAATTAATGTTAGGTTTGTATCATGTGGGTGGATCATCTTTGCAAATGTTAAGTGTTGTGGTATTATGCCAATTAATGACAGGTTAGTATCCTGTTAGGCTTGTATCCTGTATGTGGGTGGATCGTCTCAAATGTTAAGTGGTGCGATATTACGGCCAATTAATGTTACACTTGTATCTCAAGTGATGCATTGTTATACAAATTAATGTTAGCTCTAAGGGCTTTTATCCTATGGGTGATCATTGTGTATCATGGTCATCTTTCTGCGCATCTTGAACCTGGTGTCCTGTCAATCATTCAGAAGTAACATTTCTTCTTCTATAGGAATCACATCAGTCCAGCTCTATAATATTATTATGGTATTGTACTATGCAAATACTAAAAACAAATTAGAAAATAATAAATTCTGGCTATTTTGAGAAGTGCCTGATTCATCGTTAGCGCATTTAAGATCCATTTCTTTATATTTTTGATACATTAGTTGTATGCAGTTTATCCAGTACGGAGGACAATCACTTTAAGCACAAGAATATGTTATTGCTTTGTTAATAATTGCTTCATAACTGCATGTGCTCTTGTTCAAAATGATGGCAACTTCCTGCATATGAAAAGAAGTTCTAAAAGCATGTTTTAAATTTCATTACTGTAGTTTTCAATGGCCCAAAAATACTTGTGATGTAAAACTCTGTTGGGAACTTCTTAGATTAATCTCACTCATGTGTCGTATAGTATACTGTGCATACCAAACAACAAACATTTAGTCCACGTTACGTTATTCAGTTCTTTATAGCAAAAAAGGTTTGAATGTGACAGGTAAATTTATTTTCAGCAGTAAAGAGTTTTAGTCCAATTTGGTTATTTAGTCCTTTAGTATGACAAATGTGGCCAAAAATTACTTGGATGTTTTAGGGGTAACTGTTGGGAGCATCTTAAATGTGTTTTAATCCTAAAGGTTACTGTCTTGTACAAAACACTTTTAGTCCACATTGATTTTATTTCGGTCCTTAAAAAAGACTTTAATTAAAATGGTAACGAGCTAGCTGTTTGTCTTGAAATTCCTTGAAAATGCCAGACAAATTAATGCGATCAGCCTCGCCTACTGCAAAACTCTATATATACAAATTAAACACACGTCAGGCCTGCATAGATACTCCTTCCTATGAGTATAAACCTATTTGTTCCACTTGCAGCTGAGCATGTCCCGATTTCAAGTTTACCAGGCCCGCAGAATCATGCGTGGTTTTGAATGGTCTAAATGAAGAGGGTTTTTTTTGTTGTATTTCTTGCTCAATTCTGTCAGAAGTTAAATTTTCCCCTCCATGTTAGTTGATGCCACTCCATGGCCATGCTCGCTTCTCTCCGCGATTCAATTTTCTGACCCAATAAGTAATTTTTGAGTAGATTACTGCCATGTTTTTGTCATTTACCGTAAAGTTTAATTGGGTTGGTGCTCAGACCAGCCATTATTGTCTCTCTCATTTGAAGTTTATTGTTACACTGCATTAAGTTGCCTCCTTTAAAGGGAAATATTGATAGAGCAAGGGGGCGCACAGTTTTGAATTACGTTGGGAGTAGAGAAATTTATCTGTCGACTGGGACTCAAGATCAAGACTGCAGAATTGTATCATAACTCTGGTGAAGACTCAAAATACATTAGCTCAATCGGTCGCACTTACCTTTTACCTGTCGACTGGGACTTGAGATCAAGACTGAAGAATTTTATCATAAACTCTGGTCAAAGACTCAAAATAAATTAGCTCAAATCTGTCACTTTACCTCGAAAGGAAGTCCACCGGTATTGCATGTGTATGTGAAAGGAACAGTATACTTGTGTTCTATATAATATTCAGTGTCCCCTTCCTGCACCTTGAAAACCTTGGTAATCCAGTGGACGAATTTGGGCATTCCCTGGCCGAGTTTGTCACCCTTTAACCCACAAGTTGTCTAGTAATCAATCAACTGCTAGGTGTGAACGTGTTGCGATAAACTTTAAAGGCCAATATCTTGCAACGTTCAATGGTTACCGACACTAAAATTTAAAGTATACGGCTCGCGGCATCGATCTTTACTCCTACACATCCGTCTGACTAATTTTGCTCATGGGTTTTCGAGAATTTAACTACAAAAACTGGAATAACCCTCATGTCAAGAAAATCGGGGCAGAACTTTGCGTTTGAAATGTCAATTTGTGATTGAACGTATATGAAATACTGAATTCGGGAGACCAATTTCTTTCCTTCTACGCGTCATAATTAATACCCACTTAATGCACAGAAAATGAGTCAGAGTGACCCTGCCTAACAACAGCATTCAAATGACAACATTTGATGGAATTCAAAAGTGATGAATTCTCTACAATGCTCTACATTGTGATTATTTCAACTCCTACTTTTTCATTATAAAACATTAATAACTATGGAAAAAAGAGCAAGAAAACCCTCAAAAGTGCTTGTTTACATGTACAGTTATTTCTGTGATTATGGGCTTCTAATGTATATAGGTCCGTATATCAGCCTGGATGTAGCCTGAGGGACCATTAATGGATGCGCCTGCTTCCACCCACTTTGTGCAAAAATGCAGGGAAAAGACATATGAACAAAGACGTTTACAGGGATGACGACTCGATTTCAAACGTGAAGTTCTGCTCCCCAACCCCTTTCAATCTCCAGCGTGTACATATGTCGTAGATATAGTGTACCTTAATGAACACTAGCTGTAATTAGGTTTGTGACCTTGGATCGTTTATTTACAGGATCCAGTATGTGGTGCAGGTCATCCATCGGCCTTTTTGGGGAATTTTTCGTTTTAGAATTATAAGACCTAGCTGGGTAACAGTGTTTATTGATTCATGCTCATTGATTAACAAAAATGACTTATGTCGTCGATGTTTCCAAAGCTCGGTGCTCCACCAATTTAATCAATGTCTGAAGGCAGCTGCAGTGACCGGCATGCTGACAGACATGGCGTTCTCCTTAAATACTAGGTGCATGTGTTTCGCCGTGTTTGCGACTCGACATATATGGCGTATAGGCATGAATAGGCATTACAGCAGCAATTTTACTAAATGCGTGGTTATAATAATAAAAAATAAAAACAAACTTTTGCTACCTGTGTTCAGGCATCAAATATAACAAGAAAAAGGTTTTATTCTTGCAAATACTGTATATTCATTAACTGTCGGGAGTGGTATATATAGCTGATGCAATTGTTAATTACATGCTAATTATGTAGGGGCAGATATTACAAAACACACGTATCTTTTAGTTTGCATGGGTAATTTATGCTCATATGTGCACATTACCAGAGGTATAGGCCTATATATATGATCAGAATATTAACAAATTTCAAAAATGTCATACTCAAAGAGCTGCATAATTACATACTATTGAGTGAACAAACTCCCTCTTATATATATATATGGGCTATGCAATCATTTGGAAAGGATTATTTTAACCTTAATATACTGCTCCGAAGTACATGCATGCCATGGTTGTACATGGTTGTACATGGTTTCAAACTACACACCTGCAGTGGCACATATCGTATCCATGCAGGTATTTTTTTACACAAGGGCATGCAGGTTTAGCATTTGGCATTTTTCTCAAATAAATAATGCAATTTGTCAGATTATTCCACATTTTCCCCCCTTTTACTTCTGTCTTCATCATCTTTTATTGATGTATGTAAGTGGTTCTGTCAATTATGTTACTTTATGTGCTAAACATTGAGATGACTGCAGAATGAAATTAATTATCTTCTAAACCTAGTGGCAGCAACCACCATTATGAAGGTAGTAATTGATCAGCCAGCACCCATCAGTATAGTCCATATACCTCTGTATGATCAATAATTCTGTGCAGTTGACCAGCCTAATTCTGGCTTTGAGGTGAATTTGAGGTTACTTTGTAAGGTTGGTTCATGATAAATTGTTACATACAGTTACATAACTGAGCAGGGGGAAAGTTTCAAAAGCAATCAAATTAAATTACGTAGGATTGTTTTATGAACCAATATATAAATATATATATTTATATATTGGTTCATAAAACAATCCTACGTAATTTAATTTGATTGCTTTTGAAACTTTCCCCCTGCTCAGTTATGTAACTGTATGTAACAATTTATCATGAACCAACCTTACAAAGTAACCTCAAATTCACCTCAAAGCCAGAATTAGGCTGGTCAACTGCACAGAATTATTGATCATACAGAGGTATATGGACTATACTGATGGGTGCTGGCTGATCAATTACTACCTTCATAATGGTGGTTGCTGCCACTAGGTTTAGAAGATAATTAATTTCATTCTGCAGTCATCTCAATGTTTAGCACATAAAGTAACATAATTGACAGAACCACTTACATACATCAATAAAAGATGATGAAGACAGAAGTAAAAGGGGGGAAAATGTGGAATAATCTGACAAATTGCATTATTTATTTGAGAAAAATGCCAAATGCTAAACCTGCATGCCCTTGTGTAAAAAAATACCTGCATGGATACGATATGTGCCACTGCAGGTGTGTAGTTTGAAACCATGTACAACCATGTACAACCATGGCATGCATGTACTTCGGAGCAGTATATTAAGGTTAAAATAATCCTTTCCAAATGATTGCATAGCCCATATATATATATAAGAGGGAGTTTGTTCACTCAATAGTATGTAATTATGCAGCTCTTTGAGTATGACATTTTTGAAATTTGTTAATATTCTGATCATATATATAGGCCTATACCTCTGGTAATGTGCACATATGAGCATAAATTACCCATGCAAACTAAAAGATACGTGTGTTTTGTAATATCTGCCCCTACATAATTAGCATGTAATTAACAATTGCATCAGCTATATATACCACTCCCGACAGTTAATGAATATACAGTATTTGCAAGAATAAAACCTTTTTCTTGTTATATTTGATGCCTGAACACAGGTAGCAAAAGTTTGTTTTTATTTTTTATTATTATAACCACGCATTTAGTAAAATTGCTGCTGTAATGCCTATTCATGCCTATACGCCATATATGTCGAGTCGCAAACACGGCGAAACACATGCACCTAGTATTTAAGGAGAACGCCATGTCTGTCAGCATGCCGGTCACTGCAGCTGCCTTCAGACATTGATTAAATTGGTGGAGCACCGAGCTTTGGAAACATCGACGACATAAGTCATTTTTGTTAATCAATGAGCATGAATCAATAAACACTGTTACCCAGCTAGGTCTTATAATTCTAAAACGAAAAATTCCCCAAAAAGGCCGATGGATGACCTGCACCACATACTGGATCCTGTAAATAAACGATCCAAGGTCACAAACCTAATTACAGCTAGTGTTCATTAAGGTACACTATATCTACGACATATGTACACGCTGGAGATTGAAAGGGGTTGGGGAGCAGAACTTCACGTTTGAAATCGAGTCGTCATCCCTGTAAACGTCTTTGTTCATATGTCTTTTCCCTGCATTTTTGCACAAAGTGGGTGGAAGCAGGCGCATCCATTAATGGTCCCTCAGGCTACATCCAGGCTGATATACGGACCTATATACATTAGAAGCCCATAATCACAGAAATAACTGTACATGTAAACAAGCACTTTTGAGGGTTTTCTTGCTCTTTTTTCCATAGTTATTAATGTTTTATAATGAAAAAGTAGGAGTTGAAATAATCACAATGTAGAGCATTGTAGAGAATTCATCACTTTTGAATTCCATCAAATGTTGTCATTTGAATGCTGTTGTTAGGCAGGGTCACTCTGACTCATTTTCTGTGCATTAAGTGGGTATTAATTATGACGCGTAGAAGGAAAGAAATTGGTCTCCCGAATTCAGTATTTCATATACGTTCAATCACAAATTGACATTTCAAACGCAAAGTTCTGCCCCGATTTTCTTGACATGAGGGTTATTCCAGTTTTTGTAGTTAAATTCTCGAAAACCCATGAGCAAAATTAGTCAGACGGATGTGTAGGAGTAAAGATCGATGCCGCGAGCCGTATACTTTAAATTTTAGTGTCGGTAACCATTGAACGTTGCAAGATATTGGCCTTTAAAGTTTATCGCAACACGTTCACACCTAGCAGTTGATTGATTACTAGACAACTTGTGGGTTAAAGGGTGACAAACTCGGCCAGGGAATGCCCAAATTCGTCCACTGGATTACCAAGGTTTTCAAGGTGCAGGAAGGGGACACTGAATATTATATAGAACACAAGTATACTGTTCCTTTCACATACACATGCAATACCGGTGGACTTCCTTTCGAGGTAAAGTGACAGATTTGAGCTAATTTATTTTGAGTCTTTGACCAGAGTTTATGATAAAATTCTTCAGTCTTGATCTCAAGTCCCAGTCGACAGGTAAAAGGTAAGTGCGACCGATTGAGCTAATGTATTTTGAGTCTTCACCAGAGTTATGATACAATTCTGCAGTCTTGATCTTGAGTCCCAGTCGACAGATAAATTTCTCTACTCCCAACGTAATTCAAAACTGTGCGCCCCCTTGCTCTATCAATATTTCCCTTTAAAGGAGGCAACTTAATGCAGTGTAACAATAAACTTCAAATGAGAGAGACAATAATGGCTGGTCTGAGCACCAACCCAATTAAACTTTACGGTAAATGACAAAAACATGGCAGTAATCTACTCAAAAATTACTTATTGGGTCAGAAAATTGAATCGCGGAGAGAAGCGAGCATGGCCATGGAGTGGCATCAACTAACATGGAGGGGAAAATTTAACTTCTGACAGAATTGAGCAAGAAATACAACAAAAAAAACCCTCTTCATTTAGACCATTCAAAACCACGCATGATTCTGCGGGCCTGGTAAACTTGAAATCGGGACATGCTCAGCTGCAAGTGGAACAAATAGGTTTATACTCATAGGAAGGAGTATCTATGCAGGCCTGACGTGTGTTTAATTTGTATATATAGAGTTTTGCAGTAGGCGAGGCTGATCGCATTAATTTGTCTGGCATTTTCAAGGAATTTCAAGACAAACAGCTAGCTCGTTACCATTTTAATTAAAGTCTTTTTTAAGGACCGAAATAAAATCAATGTGGACTAAAAGTGTTTTGTACAAGACAGTAACCTTTAGGATTAAAACACATTTAAGATGCTCCCAACAGTTACCCCTAAAACATCCAAGTAATTTTTGGCCACATTTGTCATACTAAAGGACTAAATAACCAAATTGGACTAAAACTCTTTACTGCTGAAAATAAATTTACCTGTCACATTCAAACCTTTTTTGCTATAAAGAACTGAATAACGTAACGTGGACTAAATGTTTGTTGTTTGGTATGCACAGTATACTATACGACACATGAGTGAGATTAATCTAAGAAGTTCCCAACAGAGTTTTACATCACAAGTATTTTTGGGCCATTGAAAACTACAGTAATGAAATTTAAAACATGCTTTTAGAACTTCTTTTCATATGCAGGAAGTTGCCATCATTTTGAACAAGAGCACATGCAGTTATGAAGCAATTATTAACAAAGCAATAACATATTCTTGTGCTTAAAGTGATTGTCCTCCGTACTGGATAAACTGCATACAACTAATGTATCAAAAATATAAAGAAATGGATCTTAAATGCGCTAACGATGAATCAGGCACTTCTCAAAATAGCCAGAATTTATTATTTTCTAATTTGTTTTTAGTATTTGCATAGTACAATACCATAATAATATTATAGAGCTGGACTGATGTGATTCCTATAGAAGAAGAAATGTTACTTCTGAATGATTGACAGGACACCAGGTTCAAGATGCGCAGAAAGATGACCATGATACACAATGATCACCCATAGGATAAAAGCCCTTAGAGCTAACATTAATTTGTATAACAATGCATCACTTGAGATACAAGTGTAACATTAATTGGCCGTAATATCGCACCACTTAACATTTGAGACGATCCACCCACATACAGGATACAAGCCTAACAGGATACTAACCTGTCATTAATTGGCATAATACCACAACACTTAACATTTGCAAAGATGATCCACCCACATGATACAAACCTAACATTAATTGGTCTAACATCGCACCACATAACGTTGGGAAGATGATCCACCCCATATACAGGATAACAAGCCTAGCAATAAATTAATTGGCCTAACATAGCACTGCTTAACATTTGAAAAGGTGATCCAACCACAGGATACTTGCATAACATTGGCCATGGATTGCAAAAGCAATTTTTATATAGTGGTTTATACAATAGCAATTAATTACTACGGTGATCCACCCCAAACTGAGAAGTACAGAGTACAATATACATGAAATGAGAATGAACCCCTGTCATTATACGAAACACTATGCAGATCTGAACTCACATAAATTATAAACCCTCATGAAACAATAGTAACGGTCCTATTAATATCTCACCGGGTGGGCTGCCGTGTCTGGTTCCTGGAAGGCATTTCTCTCAGGTAAAGAACACATACTGTCGACAATTGGTAGGAGCAGGGAGCTGCCACTAAAAAGGAAGCTCCCTGGTAGGAGGCCAGTTTCGAGGCCTATCCGGGCGACACGCATGCATGCATGGGCTCCACTTGGCGAGAGAGATACTGCAGACTAATTGCCAATAGGAATACTTTGCATTTGAGTGGCATCATGATACTTTTAAAGCAACACTATTAAGATCGTCCCTGAAATTACCATGAGAGGGAACTACAGTATAGCTTGCATTGTTCAGGAATAATTTCAGTTTTGAGTGTTATTATAGCAAAGAACCGAGAAGCAAATGTTGCTTAAATCATCTTTACTTCACCCCTTAAACGCAGAGCCATCCAAAGCATGCGAGCGGTATCGTAGACGTGTTCATGCATGGATAGCCACCATAGTTCGGTCCGGCAGCGATGTACGAACGGGGCCGTAATTTACAAGTCCGATGGACGCAGGTGTCTTGTTGGCTAATGACATCATAGCCGCCATGGCATACCTGCTCATCGGAGTGCCAAAATTCTGAGTAAGCAGTGTGGAGGCCCATGGCGAACCAGTGAAGACATATTTGTTACGGTATACTGCTTTCGCCAGACTAGCTCAGAACAAATATGTACCACTTGGGAATTTAAGCATTTAAACATGTGGTACTTGACCAATTGCAGGGTAGAATAGTTTAAGCAGTACCCCATGCAACAGAATGATGGGTAGAGATGTGACACACAGGAGGGGATAAATATAGCCACAAACAGGTCGAGTATACAATCTTATCGGCAGCTGCGACTTGAGCTTGTTGTCACCGATACCCCCATAACTTTGGGAATTGACAACCAACATATTTAAATTACGTACATATGCAATTTTATATTCCATAATTATACTCTGTGATTAACCAACTGGCAAGTCTCTAACACAGTGGATGGAGGGGGGGGGAGATATTAGCCATCATGGAGAATACTATTTCCCAGACTGGAAACCTCGTTGCTTTCGAGGGGGAGCAAAGAGTTAGGTAAAAGCAGGGCCGGAGCTGCCACTAGTGGTAACAGGAGGGTAATTATAAAACATCAATGCAGTGTTGCCTGGGAGAGAAGATCGAGGAGAGTATGCAATTCACAAATGAGAGGAACGAGGTTCCAAGTCCTAAAAGAATGCCAAGGGGGGGGGGGGGAACTCACATAGGCCTATACAAACAATCATAAAAGTGTGAGTACAAATACGACATCAATGAAATTATACATTAAAACATTTAAAAAGTAATGGAATAATAATTAGGTCCAATTGGACCTAAGAAATAGTCTGTAACAATGGAAGGAAAATTAGGCTTAAACATTTCCTTTAAATGCAAGTATAAAAGCAATAGCTTCGAGGAACAGTGCCAAGCGAATTATTGCTAGGCCTTACAAGGAAGGCCACATGCCATGTTGCCAAAGCCAAAAATGTTCACCTAAAAAAATCATCCCTAACAGAAAGAATATATACGGTACTTATCCAAGACTTCTTCAAAATATAGCTTAAACACAGATGTTATGCTTGAAAGGCATGCAGACAAAAAGGAAGAATCCACCCCCCCCCAAGGCTATAAACTCCCTTCACTGTATCTATAGAAACTTGCCAGACACTTATGGATATGCATACAATTGAGGTAAGGGGTGTATAGGGACATAATTGAAAATTGCCTACAAAATTTATGACTATATATAATATATATAATATATATATATAT
>JAODAG010338457.1:0-10290 GCA_027574785.1 Orphnurgus asper
TAATAATAATAATTCAGACGCCACTTAAATTAAAACACACAATGATATGTAACACATTGACTTACCTTAGGCTTACTAGTAAACGTCTACTTAAACGGGCCAAGTGTCCAGTGGATCTAGTTCCAATTACTATAGCACACTGTATAAGTATAGCAGTATGGATCGTAACAATTCGTATCAGTCAGCAGCGTGTATGTGTGATTGAAGAGAAAATGACAATTATATTTGCTGGCGCCGTGTGAAACTAATTTGATATCATCATGGTGTGGCATTAGTGGCAAATAGGCTTACCGTGGTAGCTGTTTGATCAACCGCCTGGTCAATCATCTGGCGAAACGAGTCCTTCAGCTGGACTCACTGCAGGACTCAGAAATATCCTGAAGGCCATTCAGGTTATATATATATGATCATTAGGCCGATCTCCGCAATGATGTTATCGCCGCTAATTACGGTTTGCCACCGACTCAATCATTGTCCGTCGTTTAAAATTAAGGAACTTAAAAGAAATTAAGTTTTGTACATTGTGTAGTATTTGTTATGGTTCAATGATGATTGACTATTTACTAAACCGAGTAAGTACATTGAACTCCATTCAATCAACGTAGTCAGTGGTAAAAAAAAAAACCAAGGTTAGAATGAGAGCCGAATTCATATTAGCTAGTTAGGCCTATATACAAGATTAATCGTTTTTATAAGAAACGTTATAAATATAAAGTCCAGCTGTTATGCCGTACACCGTACTGATTGATAGCTCACTGATGTGTCTCACCTTCAGGCTAATTATTTCTATAACCGACTGGAGATAATAAGATTATAGGCCGAGGCCTATTCAGCCTCAAACTAAGTTAATTGTTTTATAATGTCGTCGAATAGTTAAAATAGCGATTTTGTAAGGTGTATAAATAACACCGACTATAATTCATCTGAGGGCATTTTTATTATAAAATATGTTGAATTTGTAATCGCATTTTGGCGAAGCCGCAGCCATATGTCATTGAGGTCAAATATGTCATCAGAGTGATATACTGGAAGACACCTAATTAGTTGAACATTCAAGTGGAACGCCGAGGCTACGTGTCTTCTGAATTATATCTATAACTCGAGTTAATTATACCGTTTGAAAGATCATCGTGTAAAGTTCAAATCTTCATTTGTATGTTGTGTCTCTCAATGATGTTCACATCATGTACCGTAGCGTGCCCCCTGCTTCGACATTATAAATCCTTATAAATGTCTGCTAGCAACTGATAATGTTACGCATAGCCGCCCGCTAGCTATTATTAATTAATTAACTAATGTTACAACTTCAGTTTCTAGATGAACTTGAATTGCCTGCAGATAGGACCTGTTCTAGGATTACGATCACCCCCCCCCGGGGTCTCTATCATTCAACATTAGATTGTACTTTAGGGTCAAAGTTCATCCCGCGGCATCCCAAACTAAATTACAAGGGCGAGACCTGAAGGTCATGTAAGTCAGGGTTCACAGTGTTTTATTAATGTTTTAAATTAATTGCACGTACGAAGACTCAGACTTATACTTGCTTATATAGCTACCAGCGGCTGTATTCAGTAGAACTATTTCCAGTGAAACTCGGATATATACTTTTTCCCGTTTTTCCCTTTTTAATCTAACTGTAAGTATCGTAATTATGCTACTTAATTGTCCGACTTTAGTTCTTACTCTCAGAGTTCTTAATGATCTTAGTTAATCAGGCTAGGCGCGATAGGCTGCAGGCCTGGTGTCTAAGCTAGTACAACCCGCTGACTATTTGTTTTAACTTCGTTCAATCATGGGATGAACGCCGGCGGCTGCTTCACCACCTTCAGACCAATGTGGTAAAGTTAACGAGGCAGCTGGCGGGGCGTGTAGCCATCCCATCCTGCGCCCGGGAGCGCCATTTGACGACCCTATCCGACGGATGCTGTCGGGTTGTCCCTAATTAATCTTTGACCACTGACTCAAGGATCGAAGGAAGTGAGAGTAACCTGTTCATCTGCACTGCACCTGCTCTTCAGTGAAGTTATTGTGACGCTGATGAAATCGAGCCTAATCAATAAACACCGTGGAAGACCGAACTCATCACCACTGCAAAGCAGCATTGCTGAGCAAGTGATGTCTGGGGGTCGAACCGGCGACCTCTGAGCCGGCTAATGTACGGCTTGGGCAAACTTCGTATGTGGTGTGTATAGGGTCCACCTCAACTGAGTATTGGTTGAATTTAAAGGTCAGCACTTTGCAGTCTTCAATGGCTATTGAGGTGTGCGTTTGTCGACTTGCCATCATACTGTACTGTGGACCAACGTACTGTACAGTGGACCAACGTACTGTACAGTGGACCAACGTACTGTACAGTGGACCAACGTACTGTACAGTGGACCAACGTACTGTACTGTGGACCAACGTATTGTACAGTGGACCAACGTACTGTACAGTGGACCATTGTTCTGTACAGTGGACCAACGTACTGTATTGTGGACCAACGTACTGTACAGCGGACCAACGTACTGTACAGTGGACCATTGTTCTGTATAGTGGACCAACGTACTGTACTGTGGACCAATGTACTGTACAGCGGACCAACGTACTGTACAGCGGACCAACGTACTGTACAGCGGACCAACATAATATACAGTGGACCAATGTTCTGTACAGTGGACCAACGTACTGTACAGCGGAACAACGTACTGTACAGCGGACCAACATGCATACTGCATGTGTGCTTCGTAAGGTCTGCCCAAATCCACTGATTGGGTTCATACCATCGGAGCTCAGAGTAGCATGTTTGGTGAACTTGACGCAGGGATGTTTGATCAGCGATGCACCTCTCCTGTGCCGGGGTGTCAAGGAGGAGTCTCCGGGCCAATGTTACAATTGACAGTTGCATAACACCATTCTATAAAGGCATTCTGTAGTCCGTGCGCAATGATATACTGTACCGATCTAATTGTCCGTCCCCACTCTTTGTCTTCGTTTCAGAATTACCAACTGCGATCATGTCTGACCAGGCCATTGAGCTCCGACATCTGCTGGCTCCCAGTGTGGTATCCCTGGCTGCGGCATATCAATTAAGTAAGGATCATCACCACCTCCCTTCAAGTTCAAAATTAACGGTCAATCATAATATACAGTAGATGTTGTAGAAGATACTGTATCTTTTGAAGTTACAGCTATAGTATATATATAGCCTTGAGTCGACGAAAGATTATTTCTATGCTATTTGAATAGCAGACGAGAAACGGCACTCTGCAGGAATACCCGTTAGTGACCGCTGATCGTCCGTCCAGTGCAAATGTACCGTAACTGAACCGATGAAGATACATGTTACGTTCAACACAGAGATCTAAAATGTTTTGTCCTTTTCGTAAGACAGATGTGTTTTTGTTTTTTTTTACATTAGATTAGAATTGACTAAACAATCGGATTATGAATATTAGGGCTGTCAACACTCAACACTGAGTAATTTTCACAAAGAGGTTTTAAACTCCCTACCCCCCCCAAAAAAAACCCCCAAAAACCAACCTCAAAACAGCAGTTAACCTTTCATTTCAGTACCATTTCTGCAAAGAATATTATGTCCTTTTAAGTTAATGGTTGCTGCCATGGTTATTTATTTTCCGGTGATCATCAAATTCACCAAATCAAATAATAGAAGAGCCTGCATCGGGAGGACCAGACTTGCCAATTTAAGAACTTTGTAACCTACTACGTACTAGTGCTGCTAGTCATATAGGCCTAGTAGCTGTATCACGGTATACCATACTTCATGGTAAAGAACAGTGCAGACGGAAGAGTTCAGTTGCTCTGATTGTCTCGTAGCATAACGCAGGGGCAGATCAAATTTCGCACGTACCAGCTGCCTCGATGTTCTGTGACGAAATAATTAAGCTGAAATTGTGTTTGTGGGACACGTTAGCTTTGTAAAGGTTAACACTACCACCTCAAGCTTGCATGTATGGCACTTTGGATTGATGCCATACTTGTCGGCCATGGTCCGTCCATAGATGATCCCTGAATAATATGGGTGACTACTGTCATGTGCGTATTATTAGATGGCTGGGCAGGGCTAAAAAATAGTATCTCCACACCTCCACATTGACGTTAAAAGAACACTTGTCACATTTTGCTACGAGGGTCACGGGCCACACATAGCGTGGCACTACACCCGCCTAGCGCATGCACGATCGGCCATGACTTGAGAGTCCGATCGAAGTAGAATTGCGCAGGGTTTAGGACGGGTTTGGGTTTAGAGACCCAGGTTGTTTCTTGTGTGGCTTTTATTAAATATTTAAATACAACTTGACATGTCGGGCAAGTGTCTTCCAAATTTCGCTTGCTGCGATTTGAGACAAAGTGAAGCGAGGTAGCACAAACGATCACGAGACGATGATATCTTTACTAAGAGGATTTTTCGACTGAGGCTTTATTTTCTTAAAGAAATGTTGTCCACACAGTTCAGCTACTCAGTTGTAACCCAAGAAATTCAGTCGAGTGCAGTGTAAGCTTAAAAGTATCAACATAGTCTTAAAGAAAGGTACATCAGATAGACATTCACTCTGGACATTGGACCTCCATAATGAGGAGATGATCCTTTTCATTTTTGTTGTAATTAGCATGCATGTATACTAGCCATTGGGGCCAAACATTAACAGCGTCATATTTCTTTTAGCAGAAATTCCCCCGACATTCTTGAACCTCGGCATGAAAGAGATGGCTGTGTCGTGCAAACCGTGGGTCTACTTTAAAACTATGGAATAAAAACTCTTCCTTTCTTTCATCTTCTTATCTGGTCGTTCATTTCCTCGACCTTTCTCCCCTGAGTGCGGCGTCTAATCTTTCTAACCTCTGCATTGTACCATAATGACAGCCAAGTGAGGGAAGATTTTCCACGTTTTATATTATCATTTATTTAAAAACATTTGCGCCAGCTTGCAGGGTTTATTTAGTGGCTTAATTGTTGTGTAGCTGAGTACCCATTTTCACTCTAAAGCTGTCCGTTTGATCATGTAATTAATGACCAACCCTTGCGTTATATTTAGGGGTGTACCGGATATCCGGTCCGGCCGGACTATCCGGCCGGATAATGAAAAATTATCCTGTTCTGATTCCGGCCGGAACAGGATCTTTTTCAAAATGTTATGAGCGACTGTCGGCACAAGTAAATGAAAAGTAATATGTATCATGAAAATGAATAGCCAAGAGTCCAAAAGGCTCAGTGATTCCTTTGTTTACTAAATAAACCAAAATCAGAGTGAAAGAGCACACCATTAGAATTTGGACTACCATTATCAGCCGCATCAGACTACATAGAGTACTTGTTTTTTTTATTAAAAATATTATAGAGTAAGAAAAAGATTTAAGAAACTTCCAAATCTGTAACAACTACTATAATGAATCAGACTTAAAATCAAAAGTGGCGACAAGTGATAATCTTATCCAGCTATAACAGCAAAACTTGAAAACATACGATTGTACAGTCCGTCAAAAAGGTATTTTTGAAGTCAAGGTGGGAATTTCTCCAAATGTAAGTACACAACAACTGACATATTGATAGTACTTATACTTGTACTGGCACTATACTATAGAATGTCAAACTTGTATTAAAAAGATAATTTCAAAGACAATTTCATTGTAAAATATAATTCAAAGAACTTTACACTAACAACAATTGGATCAATTAGACAAGGAGTGTAACTACAGGGTGGGCGATGCAATTGCTGGATTTGCTGTAAGCTTATCCCACTAACATTATTCTAATCCCCCCCCAGATGTGAGTGAAAAACAAAAGAAATGTGCGAGCAAGTTTCTCCCTCCAAGAATTCTCTAGTTCCACCCATATTTCGATATTTTCAAGTCTGGCCATTTCCCTGTTACCTATAGAACATTTGAATATTATAATGGTATCGAATGGGGGTGTGGTTCCATGAGACTAGATTGGGGTGAAACAAATGGCCAAAATATCACAACATTATTATGCTGGAATGAGTCCCACACAACCCCTTTGAAGCCAAAACATTGCACCATTTTGCATCTAGTGGCCTTTAAATTACATTTTTGGCCATAGATGGGAGCACATCTAACCCCCTCCCATGAGAAAATCCTGGCTACATGCCTGGCCCCTAAACCTGTACCCTTCCTATATTGATGTGCCATCTTAACGTCTGTTTTTCTATCGAGAATCCGGTCCGGCCAGATTTTATCCGGCCGGATAGTTCGTACTAGTTATATTGAGCAGTAGGCCTATGTACCAGGGTTAATTTAATAGACAATCATGCTAATTTGGCAACGTATACATATCAGATGTACTCCCTTTTCTTGTACTGTATGACCGATTGGATCTAGGCCAGCAAATGGAAAATTGGGACATATTAGGAGGATGTTTTCAATCTTATCCTACTGCAATTTGATAACAATTTGGCACAAGATGTTTCCTCTCCCAATTTTTTTGTTTTTGTTTACAGGTGTATTCGCCAGGGCTGTTGGTAAGGCTCGCTCAAAGTTCAAGGTGTCCCCACCAGCAACCGACGGTGAAGAGGGATTCGTGAGGGTGTTCAGAGCTCAGTAAGTATATGGGTCGGTCGTGGATCGAATGTATCAGCGAGGAAGACGTCCGTAGCACATATGTCGCAACCTACCGCGTATGGTGTGAGTACTGCGGATTGTTTTTGATCGTAGTGCAAGGTGGGCGGGCCTATTCATACTATGGCCCTTATGTGGTTGACATTTGTTTGCCCCAATTCAAAGGGATTCAAAGGGCCCTACTCCTTGATGATGAATTCCTGATCAATTGGACCGCTCCTAAGTTCACGCAAAGGCCCCAACCCCTTAACTAGCTCGAAGGTCCATCTTTCTAAGATAACTAAAAGGCTCCTCTCATAAACTCATTCATATATATATATATATATATAGATATACAGATATATATATATATAGTCCCCATTCTATGGCTATTTCAATCGTCCAGAGTTTGACCTAGTCGAAGGTCACTTTTCTTGAATCACGGAGGGAGGGACGGGCTTCTCTTTGACTGATTTAAAGATTCTAATCATTACTGCATTGAGAGGCGGATATATTTGGGTGACGGGGCTTTAAAGGCCCTGTTTCGTTGACTTGCCCGATGGACCCGCTCTTTCCTCGAAGAAGTGGACCCACTTTATGACCTAAAGGCTTCAATTCTAGCCAACGATACAGTCAAGATCTACGGTGGGTGCCTTCTCCTTAGACCCCGCCTATCTTCTTTACCCCTCCTTATGGCGCAGGGTAACAACAATAAAAACCACATGGTTCATGCAGTAATTACCCTTTAACGCCCAGAAATATAAGACTTATCATTGTTGGATCTACCGTAGGTGGGGGGGGGATGTCCAGTGTTTGACCTGAGAATCCACCACACCGGCACCCCCACCGACCGTTTCATATGAGTGGGAAAACTACCATGTATTGTGAAGCCCATATCCGATTCTCTAAACTCTCGTGAATCCTTCTCCACGTTCTTGCAACATGTTTTTTAGCGGGCCCCCGTTTGATTATTTTCGCAGTCAGAACTGTCTTGAATTTGTGCCGATGTACTTGCCTTGCGTGTGGATTTCGTGTATATTCTTTCATCCCGGTGAGTTTATAATTATACATACCTCGCATCATGCTGTATGATCTGTGGCTTTGCAGGTGATGTACAATTAGTGGCACCATTTTCTCGTGGTTACTTCGGGTTACTTTTAATTATCATAGAGAAGAATACAAATTTTGTTATTTACTCAAACTGGTATTAAGATGCTATAATTGTCTGTGGATCTTCTTGGCAGGAAATGGATGGGGGTGGGGGTTTGTGGAGTTCTGGTATCTGTGGTACCAAGCATTGTTATTGATATTGGTATGATGGTAGCATAGACAAACAAGACTTGAAATATGTATCAGTGAGGTCATTTGAATGCACTATGGGATTGAAGAAGTTTCGTTCAGGATCAAGCACTAGATGTTTCTCGAAAGGAGATGTAGAAGTAATTTCCCTTGTCACGTATACATGTTACGAAATAGCCAAGGGCATCATGCAGCACCTCAAGGCATTACTGAATTCTAGTTAGATTACACGCTTCGCTAATATTTCAGATCACGCACCCACTTACAAAACGTTGCGTGCAAGTCGTGCGTGACGTTAATTGCTCGTCGCTGTGCTCATGAAGATTGAGCGTGTGTGCGCACTCCCCCAAGATTGAGCGTGTGTGCGCACTCCCCCAAGATTGAGCGTGTGTGCGCACTCCCCACACACGCACGCTTGGCTTGGACCCTGTGAGCGCATTTCATCACGTGCGATTTGCTTGCGAGCGCGGCATGCCAGGCATGGAGCGCACAGTCTGGATAGATTTTTACCCCGGTCACCGGATGCCGATCGATCGCACACAAGACTGGTGTGGCCACATGCACTGCCGCTATACCTTGGTGGGACCATACGGATTGCAACTTAGCATTCAAGAGGAGGAAGAGTCCGGTTTTAACCTTTCACCTTTTCCACGTTTCCTTTATTCAATCGTAGTTCCTGCCTCCATCGCGTCGTTCGGGTACATGTACGCACGGAAACAGTACTTCGAAGGGTATTCCAAGAGTGTAGAGGAGAGGTAAGGTCAATCGTGACAACGTCGTAGACAGTGGGCATTAAGGGCTGGGATGGGACACCTCCGGTGCCGGCAGAATTAGCTTGTTAAGGTTGACACTCGCTCGGGTGGCACTTTTGTTTAACTGACACCCCCTATTGTAGCCAAATCCCACCTATTTGGCCTTCCATCCATCGAGTCATTTCTCACCCAACAAATCCCCCATCCAACCCCCATGTCATCTCCCACTTCCAATTTTCAAGTTGTACGTATAATAAACGCGTTTATGTTCATCCAATTGGCTAAAATATAGCTAAATCATGCTCGGTGTTTTTGTTGGTTTTTTTTGCTTCGTTTTACAGAGTACCCGGTTTCAAGCTGTGCACCCAATTCCTTAAGGCACTAATGGTCATGGGTGGATTGGGAGTGATCAGTTTCTCCCTGAAGCAATTCATGGGTGTGGACATCCCCGGGAATGCGTCCGACTACATCGGTCAGTTCATCCAGAAGTGATGTGGTCCAGGGAGCGTCCAGTAGAGTCTAAGATGTGAGAACTCTGCTGTCATGCATCCCCCGTACAGCGATAAACAAAGGAAAACATCGAACGATAAATTAGCAGTACAAAAAGTCTTTCATATGTCATATGACCCCTTAAATTGATCCATTCACTTGAACACAGGTCATAATAAATTATATTTGTTTTTTTTCAATCATATTTTATGCTGGGGAAATCATTCAAGAGGTGCCGGAGGATGCAACTGGGAAGGTGGGGGAAGGGGAGGGAGGGATGGCCTCATCCTCCTCAAATTACCCCAAGTGCCTGGAGGGTTCCCCAAACTAACGAAGCGTTGGCCTCAAATTTGTTTTTATATAAATAGCGGTCATTTCGCGAATGATTACAACATCCGTGCATCAGGAGCATATATATACCGTATGTCTAATTAATGCAAGACTCGTCATTTTCTTGTGTGGTAACTTCAAATGAAAAGAAAAGAAAAAGAATTAACAACAAATTCCAGAAATATATTGTGGACTAAATAAACAGTTTGACCCGTCTTTGTGCCGACCTTTAATTGCCCCTGTGACCTATAATACTGACGACCTCGATGAGGAACAACAGGAAGGGAACGACTTCTTGGGTAGATTTTCAGAGTTATTGTGGGATGCAGCTGGCAGCGGGTGGGGGAAATATTGACCTCATCCCTGACGTTAATGTGCCTGGAGGGTTCCTCCCAAGAAATGAAGTAGTGTGGACCTTAAAAATTGTTTTATATAATAGCGATCTTTTCACAAACTGATTACAGCTGCATGTTGAATTCATTCATATCGAATGCTAAATGCAACAAATTATTGATAAATAATCTAAAAGACTCATCATTTTGTATCTGTTCATTTCGATGAAAAGAGAAGAAAAGAAAGGAGAACACCGTCTGAAATAAATTGTTGTCTCTAGAAACAATTGCCGTGAAATTCACGTGACTTCTTTATCTTGTTGTTATCAACCGTAAGGACCCCCTGCAGCTATGGAAAAGCCTTAGACCAGTCTTTCACTTCGAAGGAAGTGATAATTAATTTTCTGTGCAAGTTCTTTCGTTAAGTTTACATCCTCTTATTAAGTGTAGTTGTTCATCTTATCGATAACTAGAGTTAGACCGAGATTCGTCTCAAATGATCCTTTTCGTCATCAATTTTAACCCCCGAG
>JAODAG010338479.1:0-10290 GCA_027574785.1 Orphnurgus asper
GCCTAACAATGTAGTACACTAAAAAACTTGAAATTTTACAACACAGCCAAAAATAAACCTATAATGCTTTTCAATATAGGTGGTTATCATGCAGTATTATTTGAAACAACAATGTCAGGAAACAAAAATACCTCATCCATGGTCTCAATTACTTTAATACTGGTACTAAATCAACTTTAATTGATACATCACAGTGTTAGGCATGTATATCATCAGTGTTATACATGTATATATAACACCACATTGTTATGTAACATCACAGTGTGATGTTATACATGTATATATAACACCACATTGTTATGTAACATCACAGTGTGATATGTATGTATAACATTACAGAGCGATAAATGCACACAATATGTATAACAAGGCAGTTATGTATGTAAAACAACACCACATTGCACGTATATCATAACATCACAGTATTATGTATGTATAACATCCTACTAAAACCTATTAGCTTGACCCAACCTGGGATTATACTTCCTGTATTTCATTTTTCAGGCAATTCAAATTAATCATTAGAAAAAGGTTAAGAAAAGGGAATGCTATAATTGTTAGAACTATTTTCCATGACATAGCAGAAATCTTCAACATCATAGAAAGATCACAGGATGTTTAAATCATTTGAACATATAGTTTGCTAGGGACATGACTTGACATCCTTACCTGAACCCCATCCTTATATCCAGGTCAGACAAAAGGAATATATACTATGTGTGCAAGAATATCAAGCAAGCAGTTGAAAACAACTTTCTTTTGTTATATATAAGCA
Organism: Orphnurgus asper; assembly: GCA_027574785.1. Lineage (NCBI taxonomy): Eukaryota > Metazoa > Echinodermata > Holothuroidea > Elasipodida > Deimatidae > Orphnurgus > Orphnurgus asper. The sequence goes on from JAODAG010338479.1 coordinate 776, forward strand.
TAACATTGATACACGGATGAATGATTTTAACCGGGGTTGAAAGCCATTTTCTTCGTTCAGAGGTTAAACGAGGCAGGCCAGCCCTATCGACTGGAACACCCGACTCTCCCGTCAACAGTTCCTTATCAATTCCTCACCCTACAGTAGCTCTCCTTCACTGTGTTAGATATTATTAGCAATATCAGTCGGGACAGGGGAAGATACGAATGCGCCGTTTTTGCATTACTATATTTAAGTGTACATTCGTACTACTTATCAAGCCAGACCATAAATTATTACCAGACATGTTGCCAGCTACTGGACAATCTGAATTATAATGTAATCTTTTTAATGGATCCAGTAAGTTAAACCAGTTTGAGCACCCATAATTATTATTATTATTATTACCCTGTAAACCCATCACCCTCAGAAATTGGACTCACTGCCTGCTGATGTACTTCTTCATGGATAAGCCCATGTGACTATATACTTTCAGTTTCTCTTTGCATCTGTACTTACTTCAGTTCACAGAAAGGCTGGCTAGTTACTCAAAATCACATCATCAAAGTATGACATTTTTCCCATATTTATCTGCTTCATGCAATGAAAATTTAAATAAAAACAGCCTTTTAGGTACCAGCTATGAAGGAGTGCTAATAGGTTACCCCCTATGGTTTTCTTTCACCCTAACATTTGCAACAGAGCCTCAGGCAGAAATTTCTAATGCATCAAACTTGCTGCAGAGCTATTTCTATGGTACACTGCATGGTTCATCATACAGAAACCAGTGCAGCATTGTTTGTATCATGTTTGTTTTCATGGTACACTGCATGGTTCATAATAGAAACCAGAGAAGCATTGTTTGGATGTGTTTTATTTCCATATTGTCCACTGCTTGGTTATCTTAGAGACACCGATACAACAATGTATTGTTTAATTTTCATTGTACACTGCATGGTTCATCAAAGAGAGACTGGTGCTGCATTATTTGTATTGTTTATTTCCATGGTACACTGCATGGATCATCAAAGAGGGACCAGGGGCTGCATTGTTTGTAATGTTTTATTTCCATGGTACACTGTATGATTCATCACAGATAAATCTGTGCCACATTGTATTGTATTATTTCCAAGTTACCATTGTATGGTTCAGATAGAAACAACGGTATGCCACATAATAACTTCTAATGAATTATGTCATTATGCAGCAACGAATTTATTGCCAGAGAGCTGCATGAGTTGCAGGAGTAATGTCCGGTCTGGCATTCCATACCTTTCTTTACAGGCAAATTCTGGTAAATTTCTTATTGATTTCTCCCATTTATTTCTTATTGGTCTCTCCCATTCACAAATAAAGATTAAAAGTAATTGACATGTACAGTGTGTTATGCCTATATATTGACCAAGTTTGAAGAAAATCGAACCTACAGTACATTTCAGGTATTTAAATATTTAACAATTTATTTATAAATTTATAAATATTTTACCCTTATGCCCTGCCGACTTATTAACATTCATGCTGGTTACACCAAAATCATTAGGGAATCATGGGTAAAGTATAAAATCATGTATAAGATCATGATATCAAACAAGCCATAATTGAGTTTACAAGTATAACACACATACTGTACACATACTTACAGACATGTTCACGAGCAATTCTGCATCGAAACCAAAAAGTAACTCAAAATAATGCAATGCTACAAAGTGGTTCCATTTTCATGCTTACTCTGAATATGGTTAGTTCAGTTTAGTGTAGTATGGGTTGCCATTAAGGAATTTGATACTTTACCCTGAAAGTCATTCGGCACCCGTTCCCCTGGATTAGACGTTAAGGTTAGCACAAACCACGTACAAAAAATTCCATTGATTCATGAATTATGATAATGAACTCGATGAAACACTACAAGTTACTATCACCTAACAGCCGATACTCTACCTTCCTCCTATCATGTTGGAAGGATATCTGAGATACTGTATGGTTGCGAGAAATTGACATAAACAACGTTCAACGTGTAGCCCTGCCCACTCGGTATTCTTTATGGTGCCAACACCAAACCAATGGGCAACGGCACATATGTTCATAAGCCCATTTCCCACAGCGTATCGGTTTGGGGGTTTACTAGCTATATCAAATGCATACTGCTTTACACCCCCTCCGGCTGTAGCATTCCACAGCAAAGAAACTATAAGCCTCTGCCAAACGTCCATGACGTCACCTCCGGCTGACGCCTCAACCGTACCTACTACCTGCTACTAACCCTGGATGTAGCGGTCCCTCCTCCCCACACTTGTTGGAAGAGGGGACCTGTTCCCTCCGGGACGGACTCCAGGAGGTGGTAGCAGTTATGGTAGTGACAGAGGCTACAGGGTAAAGTTTTCTGAGCGTGGGATGCTACACTGGTAGGTGTAAGCAATAAGAGATGGGCAAGTAGCGTGCTGTAAAAAACAAAACTTCAATGCACACAGATGGACTCATATTGTCTTATTACAGGGCATTGATTATACTGAATATCTCGTAGAACGCGTGGATGCGACACTCGTCTGCTACTCGAATGTAATTTCTCCTATAGGTGTATGCTGCGCAGACTGCACACGTGTAGTACAATGTGGATAGGCAAGTAAATGCGCATAAAATGGATGTGAAAGGGTATAAGCAATCAAATAGTAGGTATATACGAGAAAGGAGTCATGCCACAATAGCAATATCGTCGTTACAGTATCACCGTCGCCACACCTTAACAATACACAAGCCCCAATTCGTAGCCCGCTGGGTTGTAAGTACATACGGCTCGATATAGCACGCATGGATACCAGTAATGCCCAACAGCGTTATTACCAACTATAAGTTATAATCAACCACCTGGCAGTTTGGGATGTGCCCAGGAAAATGTCTCAGCGGCGGATATTTCTGAAACCCGCAGAGTTCCATATGATCACTTGTCCCAAAATGAATAGTACAGTAAAGAAAAACATCACTTTCAACTGAAACCCGTGCAAAAAGCTAAATAAAACCAAAACTATGGGAGTTTTACTCAAAAACACTTGTCAGTCTACGGGTGCTCGTAGGAACTTCGAGTGAGCTACTACCATCACCCCATGTATCGTGAAATCGGAACAGAATGAAGCATTTAAAACAGCGAACTTGCGGATGAATGTATACATATCAAAAACTTAATTCTTGAGGCTTTCTTGAAAAAAACTTTTTTCCTCTACACATCTGACAAAGAAATACAACATGTACGCAAGAGGAAGCCGCTTAAAACATTGGGTTATAGTGACCCTGTCTACCCGCAACTGTCAAATGATGCAATATCCAGGAGACCAATTTCTACATCTGGTATGACGTATCTAACTTTACTGCTCAATGATATATGGCTTGGTCCTAGGATGAATGAATTCATGGCATTCCTGTAAAGTAAGCCATTCAGTGGCACATGCATCCAAGGAGGGGGGACACATAAGCCTACCATTTCATAAGATATAATTTTGTAACATTTAAATAATTTTATAATATTTCTAATAATTTTATAAATTATAATATGTTATATTTTGTATAATTTCTGTAAATTCATTTGAATTTCCTTAATTGGTGCCTCAACCCAACAGTTAAAAAAAAAAACACACGGCGGAAGATTGAAATTTAACTCCTCCTGTCCTCTCGTAGTATGCCGTGCATGCCTGTCACAATTCTGGATAAAACAAGAAAGTGCCATAACTAGCTGAAGTCCACGAACCAACAATTATTCTAGTTAATAAATTTCCACTCGACACAGTTGAATTGCAGGCAACAACAATACATGTAGCTTCTTTGATGATCGGAATCAAGTGTCCGTCATCAATCAGTTTGAAGGGAAGGAAACTTATCATGAATTAGAAAGGACTTTCTTTTCTAAAAACAGTTTACAAGATCAGATCAGACTATGTGAACACGAGCTTAGCATACCTGAAAGGGATCATAATTAAGGTCGAACGTTTTCAAGAGCTGAGTGAAAAACAAGCCACATACCGACTCAAACAACTCTATGGGATGCCGTTAGCATATCTCCAAGCCAAACATTTGTACTGCAGGGGGATAGGAAAGTCATTGACGCTGTCAATATTAACCTGTGGTATTACTGCCAGCAGTACATGCTACGATCGTATCAGAAATTTTGCTCACCATGTTGAGTTCACCCTCTGAACCAAAGCCCAACCCATAGATTGTGTTAGCTCTGGTGTCGGCCCACTGACCAAACTTCTGAGATGTCTTGGTAAACATCATGTTGGAAGATATTATGCTGTTGATGATAGCCTGACAGATGAGATGAGAAAAGAGGAGATCAGAGGAGACGAGACTCGGAGGAGAGGAGAATCTAGAGGAGACGGCCAGACGGGACTCGAGAGGAGACGAGACTCAGAGGAGAGGAGAACCTGGAGGAGACGGGACTCGAGAGAAGACAATCTAGAGGAGAGACGAGACTCAAGAGATGACAATCTAGAGGAGACGAGACTCAGAGATGACAATCTAGAGGAGACAAGAATCTAGCGATGAGAATCTAGAGTAAGAGACTCGCGAGGAGACGAGATTCAGATGATATAAGTAAAAATGAGATCAGCAAAGATAGGATGAGGAAAGATGAGATGAGGAAGAAGACATGCACAAAAATGGGATGACAAAAGATGATATGATCAAAGATGAGATGAGCAATGTTGTCCAATCAGTCTTGCTTAACGATCATGTGTTGTTTGTTTATCTGTGTGCCTACCAGAACATTGCAATCTACTAAAAAGAGTAGCTATATATTCTATAGCGTTACAAGCTAAAAATTCCTTTTAATATATGCGTGGGAAAAACGCATTTGATACGTGGTAAAGAGTTGAAGCGAGTTCAAAAACGTTCCCCACGTAATATTCTACATAATTTTAAAAATGGTTAACTGAAGGAATTATGATGATATAAACGCATTGGAGAATTTATGACTGTTTACAAACATTGTTTACAACATCAGTATCGGATCGTTATCGACCCCGATGTTATGATTAAATTACCTGATATTGGCCAGAACCGATATTGGCACTATGTATCGTAACTGAAAAAAAAACGAGTAAGCTAGTCAACGATCCAGGATTTTGACACTGCGATTGAGAAACGCGACTAACCTTTGACCCGTCGACGCTGATGATGCGGAAGCTGTTGCGGGTGTTGTCGAAGAAAAACGACACGGCCACGGCCTGCTTGCTGGCTGGAAGCCAGCTCTTCTTGCTGACCGGGTCAATCTGGAAGACATGGGCTCTCGACGTGAAGAGGGGTTGTTCGCTAAAAACGGGGAATTAAGACGAGCAGAGAATGGATCAATGAACTTCTGTGGTCACCTACTGTACAAAATATCTACAAAATATCATAGGAATCAATGATGGAAGTTCTGTAAACTAGATATGCATAATTGTATAATATTTTATATTATTACACTTTAAAGCAGCTACAGTATTTGAGTCGAGATGTGTGGTAAACAAAACAATGACTAACTTTCTCTACCTACATTATACAGTAGCAGTTTTCTTGTTCAAAACACAGATCATAGCAGATCTCTTGTTCAAAACCTGCATTATAGCAGATCTCTTGTTCAAACAACAGTCCAATCACACTAAAAATAAAATGTTTTAAAATAAAATTTAGAAAACCAGACGAGTGATATAACAAAAATTAGGTCGAAAGGGGGTTCAAAAAAATGGAAGGCCCGCACCCCCATGTCGACACCCACTCCACTGTTAGAAACTCTGCCAGAAGCTAAATAATCGTGGGTAAGTGGGAAATGGCAACTGTTAGGTATACCAGTTAAGGGGGTACGTAATGTAGAGGATGGCAAATAAGTACTATATTTTATATGAGGTAAGGGAGTACATACTATAAATTATTTAAGTACTATGAGGTAAGGGAGTACACATACTGTAAATTATTTAAGTACTATGAGGTAAGAGAGTACATACTATAAATTTTAAGTACTATATTTTACATGGGGAGAGGGAGCACACTGCAAATTATAAGTACTAAATTTTAACGCAATTCTAGTCTAGGAGTTGAAATGTGTGGGAACAAATTTCTAATTTTCTCTGCTTGTGGTTCAATAGGCTATTCTCTTGTCCAGACAATAGCCCTTGGCCAGGGCAAGGTAAGTGTGTGCATGTGTTCTTTGATCTTTGAATATGTATATAATCCTTACACTATGAAAAAGGCACACTATAAGAATCTGCTTTCGTAGCCAAGACCATAACTAGCAAGATTTTTCACTTCATGGGCAAGTCCCATGTTACCATAAACATTAATCTTACTGTACAAAATGTCCTCCACCAAAAATAATAGGGTACCTTGTATACTCACATAGCTAGACCAGCCTGCATACCATGAAGTTTGGACCAAGCTGTACTTTACCACAGGTTTTACAGATTTCTGACCTCTGTTGAACCTGACATATGATCTCCACCGAAAATAACCTAATGTGGTTCTTGTAACTCCTACGGTGGACCTACCCAGCAATTGAAAAGTTTGCACAAGCTGCATTTTTGGAGTTGGCATGTTTTATACAAGCCAAAGCATCACGTACCTGGACTACAGGCTTAATGTTGCTACCGATGACTGGGAACATCAAAACTTACATGGTTTGGGCATATACTAGTGACGTACAGTTATTACCTAGCATTCCTCCCTAAGTTATAGTGATTTGGGAATTTAATAGGCTGCACTGAACTGTTTGTTAACTACATGCTAATTTGCGCTGAACGACATGCATCGCTTTTGTCACGGGCTGTATATCTATCAGTGCAAGTATGCAGAGGCATGTTTGGAATGCTAACAAAAAAATTCCAGTCCGATTCAAATACTTTAACCAAAAAGTGCAAATCTTGCAGCCAGCGTAGCACATGTATGACTCAGTGATCGGCGAATGTGTAACTTTAAACGCCTCCCAGGAATGATACAATACAGTACAAGGGTGCCTGCGAATCACACCACTCCGGGATAAAATTTCAAGGTTATTTCTGTCACAGGTTTCAAAAATCATTGCAGGGAAGAACAAAAACGGAATTTTAAATCCTGCACTGCATACCCGATACTGGTGATTTCTTGCTTCGAGATCCCGGCTAACTCTGAAGGCACTATTTAGCAACGCTTCAAAGTGGCAAAATATATTATTAATAGCAAACAATAAGCTCCCTATTTCCCGAGTGAGAGTTCCTGGGATAATTACGGTGGCACTTTGTACTAAAGGTACAGTTTAGCACACTTTCCAAAGTAGCTATTAATGTACGATATATAAACACCAAGCTACCCCCTCCCCCTTTTCCAAAGAATTCCAGAGGGCAAGTAGGAATCTCACTTCATAACACTTTTAGCACACTTCAAAGTGGCTTAGTATACAATTATTGCAAAACTACTGTAAGCTTCCTTTTGCGCAGAGTTCCGGAGGGAATGCAATGCCACTATTATTATTCTAAAGGGACTGTTTTACTACCAAGTTTGTCATTTTCAAAGACTCCCAGAGGACATTAAGGATTACTCTCAAGGCACTTTAGCTGATACCAATCCTCATAGGTGATTACCTTCAGAAATAAAGTGGACTTCCTTATTAAGCTATATTCAGAAAGTTCTACAGATGCTGCTTTATTAGTATATTAATCATTAATTCAGGAGATTTCACAACACAGCTGTAACAAAACGTGCACAAAGTTAAAAACAGTCGAATGCTGCGTCACCTTCATTCAAGAACGTGGAGCAAACCGTGACTCCCAGCTGCTCGGGGCTATTTTCCCCATCTCCATTGTCGCGTTTCAAGAGATGACTTTAAGATTACTTTCAAGCCAAACTACAATCGTTAGAAAAGAAACTCCTGCACCGACATACATGTGTACCACATGCATAAAACTTGAGCTTCCAATATTATAATGTCATGTAACCTAAGCTGCGCAGGAAAGTATAGAAAAAAAACAATATTCGCACCAGAGGACTATACAGTACTTGTACTGTACCGTAGCCAAGGTTTTCAGGCTTCACGGCTATGCATATACCGACAGTCCATCACCACCACAAATAAGCTTACAATAGAACATCTACTAGCACGACGACGACGGAATACTAGAACGAGTTTGATAATACAGTACCGCTTATAGTCCTCACCTCAAACCAAGCTTGAGTAACCTCACGGCCTTCTCCGCAGCGTTAGACATGCTGTGTGTGTGTGTTGTGTGTTGTGTGTGTGTGTTTCTGACTGCTTTACAAACCTAACAGCCTTGTGCAGTACACAAAATAATCGTTCACATCCTCTTGCCTCGAACGGCTCAGATAGATCCTGAAGAGTTCGTAATAGAAAGTTTCAAATCACTTTCACAATGCTCTCTTCTTCTGTAGAGACAGTTTTAAACAAGCTAATAAACAATAAATGTCCGACCTCGTCCACGAGTATTAAACTTTGACGCTTTGAAATGGCTTTGTCGTGACTTTCATTTCTGTTCATACTGTACCATTGTTGCTAGACATGAAAATAGATTGTAATAAAGGAACAAAAAAAATTGAAGAAAAAAGAAGAAGAATGTACTGGTTTCGGTTCGGCGAAAATGCGTACCATGTACCATGGGACAAGCTGCATGTTATAAATGGAAATGGTGGGGTGGGGTGGGATACGTCATAACAAGTAAGTATTTTCCTGGTTTGAATTTTGAATGCCATCTCCAGTGTTAAAAAAAAGTAGGCGCAATGCAAAATCTCTCCATAAGAAACAACGACTGTAATGATGGGAAATTGTCAATGGATGAAATTCCGATATTGTCAAACTTTCCAAAAAACTCGGATGGAACAAGGAGGAGGTTACATCTACATCTCCAGCAAAACCCCCGGACTGCCAGAAACAGAAAACCAGGAAACACAAAATTTTTCCTTTAGTCAAATAATTCACAGGTATATCTTCCAGAATTAAAAACTTACTCCTGACAATGCAGGCTGCCTAAGTCGTAAACATGTAACTGAAAGAGAAAAACATCCTTTGAATTTGCCACAGCAACATCCAGTATATATGTACCGCATATATATTGTACCCTGCAGTAGCTACTAGCTGTCCTGTACAGCAGCAAAATGGTATGCGCTTCTCTGAATCAATTCCACCATGTATCGCGTAGACATTCAATCATGTGTGAACATTTACTGTACTGCGTAATTTAATCATACCAAGGACAAGGTGTGTGCTATATATCCAGGATGTTGGGAAACAAATCCCAAGGACCTCTCTGTTTAAAACATGTACTGAATTACCTTGTAGTAGAGAGTACAGGATTACAGCATCCGCTAAAAGATTGTGGTTGTGTGCGAATTCGCGTTGGGGTTTCTTTTAGGGTCGCTCTGTGTTAAGACTCTCACAGAAAATCGTAGGAACCAGCATGTGGTTCTTAGGTTTCTTGGTTAACGGTGAGACGGACGGCTCACACTTTGAGAATAACCAGCAGTGGACTCCCGGTTATATTTCCGTCAAGATCGCTTGCATTGCCAAAGCGCTTCGCGAGACGAGATGG
>JAODAG010338490.1:0-10289 GCA_027574785.1 Orphnurgus asper
ATACATAGATACATAGATACATAGATACATAGACAGTACATGTTAAAGGGGAAGTTACCTTGAAGTATATTCATGTGAGGCAACTTGTTTGCAGGTTTCTCTGAATTATGAATGATTTACTGGTAGGCATCATGAGGAGGGGGGAGTAGTAGGAGTATTCATGTCCTTATGATATATAAATTTTCATTCTCTAGTTGGAAATTCATTCAAATCCAAGAGGGCTATATTATTTAATATATTAAAGGACCAAAATGGGCCCACAAAAATAACTGCAAAAATAGATCTTTCAAAATGCGAATTTAAAAATGAACCTACCAAAAAATAAAATCTGAATATTTGTGGTTTATCTTATACAACAGAGAAATACCAGAATTAATTGTGAAACACACAATAACATATTCCACAACTACCAGTAATCTTCAGTAACTCAACATGCTGGAACAGCAAACTTTATCTAGCATCTTTCCCTCACAAGTATTTGTTGGTTTATATTTCATATCTTTGAGCAGTAGTGTATGCATAGTTACAGTGTTACATTATAAGCTCTAGTCTGTGATATATGGCCTTCAGCTGTTACTAGTATAAGTAAGCAGTTGCCAAGGATAAATTGTGCAGAGATTGTGTTATATCCATTGGTTTATAATGTATGTATTGAAGAATATTCAGTGCAAGCTAGTATAGTGAAGGGTTGTGTAACTATGGAAAGTAATGTATGTGGTTTGATATTCTATGCAATATTAACACAGTAGATCTGTAGTACTGGAGCCTATAGTGTTAACTTGTGCATATCTTCAGAAAAAATCATTGCTCTGTCATTACAGATTAAGGTAAGTTTTTTAAGTCTGTACATGCTTTTTTTTAATAGTACAATAGTACATATGTTTAATAAGCAATATGGTACATTGCCTTGTTCGGTATCCTGCTAGATTTGCCAGGTACCTTACAAAGTTATTTCAGTGGAATTCCTTTTATTGAATTTTCTCTGGTTGTGGAATTATGAAAGTTGCATGGTTTAAATATGTGAATATTTGAGGAGACTTATGATTCTACATACTTTGCTTGTATAGACATATACTTTGCAGACCAGAGTGAGCTGGTCACAGTTACTTGGTATTGTCATTAGCTAGCTCTTTTTGCTCCCACATCATGTATTGCAGCCTCTCCTGAGAAAATTCTCTAGTAATTTTTTTCTTGCCAGTCTGCTTCACATAGCCCATCCTGGTATAATCTCCCATGGGATGGGAGGTCATGGGTCTGTTTATACTGTAAGAGGACAAAAACATTACTGTAGACCCCTGGGCCACCCATCCATTGTGTCCTATGAAAATGAAATATTGAATATTTGTTACTTGATTAAGGACTTTTCTCTCCTGGTACAGTATAAAGTGCATTGTTACTGTATGTGTATCTTTTCAGAGAGGTGCATGGAACATAGCATGCTTCCATGCACATTACATGAGCAACACAGTATGTGGTACTACACTTGCCCAATGGCCTCCAGTTCATAAACAGTCTGATCGAAAAGGAATGAGGCTGGGAAGTCGGTCAGTTTGGTGCGATTGTGCTGCTGTTGTTTGGTTTGGTGTGCAGGTTCTTTCGTGGTGGGTTTTCTTAAAAGCCAGCATGCTTACGTGTACAGTCTGAAGTTTACTCTATACAGTCTAGACACACTGGTACTGTATGTATCTGTCTGTGTTGGTTGTTGGTTATAATTATTGGAATTCTGAAGCAATTTACCTTTTGTGGCTTCACCAATCACAATGCAGCTGTAGGGGACATTCTTTAGTATAAAAACTGCTCACTGTGTTGATCAGTACATTAAGTCCATGTGTAAGTATCTGTTTGTGTAAGTACACTCATGCACTATTTGTGTAGGGGCTGTGGATCCCCCTACATGTGCTACACATGATGCAGATAGCCAATGATCTCTTTTTCTTCAGTCTGATCGAAAGACTGCTGGAAGGTGGATCAGTTTGGTGCGATTTGTTTGGTTGTCGTGCCAAGGTTCTTTCTTGGCTGACTTTTCTTAAAACTTATAGCCCATAAAGGCTATAAAAAATCATCCAAGCAATTAATTACCGTAATTAAGGAGAACTGAATAGATGTTCAATATACCAGGAGTAAGCAGTTTTAATTCTGGCAGATGTTGAGAGCAACCCAATGGCAATGACCCTCCGGTTCAATTTATGTTAACGAAATAAAAGGAAGTAATTAGAATATGTTGAGCAGCCATGCTTAGAGAACCTGGATTTGTATCGTATACCATTAAAAAAACATCTTGTAATGAGTATACTTCCCTATTTACTAAGCATGGTCTAGATTTTCTGCTCCTACCTCTCTAGATCATGCTTCTATATATGAGTATAATGATACTTCACGGTTCTACAGTAGATGTTTGGACTGCTGACCATTAGCCGGAGCTGATCACTCTTTCTACATATGAGGAGAGTCCTCTGTCGGGTCAATTTCTATGACTTAACCAAATGAAGGATGGAGCTGTGTAACAACAGTTTAGTGGTCCTCATGTTATCAGGTAACAGTAAGGAGTGGGCATCTTCAACTCTGCTGGCTAATTATGACTCTAGTGGACCTCCTTTAAAGTAGAATTGAATGTTTGACGATTCGGTTACATCTTTGCTAGAAGTTTCCCTGAACAAGTGATCTACATACAAAGGGTTTAAGGATAAGAGTAATGTTCAATTTCATATCAGACTATCGAAAAGTGTTGGATCCATCGTTCCAAATCAATTGATCAATGGAAGCATGACAGTTTTTCCACTCATTGCTTCCCCTGGCTGTTATGTCTATGACCTCAGGACAGATGATTCAATATTAACTTTATCTCAAAATTCTGTTTAACTCAAAATTCTGTTTAATTCATCAGCTGTGTCTAGCTATTCCTTTATGCACCCTATCCAGTTATAAATCTTCATAATTTTATCTCTACATGAAATGAGAATATACTATTTCAAATCAGATTAAAGTTTCAAATTTATGATAAATTTACCACACTAGTTGCATTAAGTGGCCTCTGAGTCACACATCTGGAGCCAAACTGCTGGTCTCGGACAGTTTATTCTATAGTTACATCCTTCATCTGTCCAACAGTAATGCAAAGTATCTCGCAGACGATTTATTCTTCCATCATTCCATATGGGAATATTGAGACTGGGAACTTTAATAGAGCAGCCAATATTAATTAATGTGCATGGTAGAATAATTACCTACAGTATAGTGGTAGGCTGCATCACTCGACCTGTGCAGTAGTTGATCAAGTACCTATGCACGAATGACTGATTAACAATTCAAAGTAATGCTACATTATACTTTCATCCTATATGGATATACTTGTATTGATAAAATTGGTTAAAAACAACTTGTATAGCAATTTTAACATAGTCTCAATTTTTGTTGATAACTTACGAGTAACAGCGAATGCTTACTTTATTAGATATCCTGAAGTTGTTAATGATTCTACTTAGTAATATCATGGAGCTAATATTCTTTATAACCATCAACGAGCACAGGTCTCCAGCCTGCTCATCTATCATGTATGGATGGCTAGTTATTTATATGTCATGATGACAGGAAGAACATCAAGTATTCACCATCATATGTACAGCGACTTGTACTGAACAATATTGAACGAATATGAAATTTACTATTGTGAAACATGTTGCAAGGTCAACAGCTGTCACTTATGGGGTCCATCAAATATTGAAACAAATAGATCAATTAATTTAGCATGAATGTCATCTGCCATTTTATGGATTGTAACATCTTGGGGCTACTCTGTCTAGGGTGGGTATTCAAATTACTTAACTAATCATGTTACTGGCCAATTTAGTATGACATAATAATATGACAAACAAGAAATTATAGAGTTCAATCCTTTTCTGATCTTGATTCTTGGTCTTGATCTCTCAATCACTGCGCCGACGATGAACTGCTCTCGAACTGTAATCTCCCGTCCAAAATAAAATACAACTAATCCAGGTGCAGGGACACCTAAAACGAACAAAGCCAATCGTAAAGTTCTTCCAAAAGTGAACTGCCAAATGGAGCTTATGCCAGTCCAGGGAAGTGAAAGATCGGACTTCCTTGACATAAATATAACTTTACAGCTAATAGTACTACTAAACATAATGATGGCCATCACTATGACCATAAACTAATTTGACTGTTTGGGGAAGATATTTTGAAGAAATCTGAAATCAATACCAAATTTAGGATTATTTTAATATACATAGGCCTAGAGGGGTTAATTTAATTTAATTCATAATCTTTATGTTAAAATACATAGGCATAGATGGGCTATATCAATTCATGATAATTAAATTAATCTAAAGAGGCCTAGCCTAGATAGGCTGATTAGTGATTATATTCAATTTATTTATAATCATTAAATTAAACTACATAGACCTAGATGAGCTGATTAAATTCAATCCATTATCATTATATTAAACTACATATGCCTAGATGGACTTATTTAATTCAATTCAAGATAATTATATTAAACTACAGAACCATAGATAGGCTGATTATATTCAATTCATGATCATTATATTAAACTATATTGGCCTAGATGGGCTGCTTTAATTCAAGTCATGATCATTATATCAAACTACTTAGGGCCTAGATGGGCTGATTAAATTAAATTCATGATCATTAACGATGTAGGCCTAGCTAGATGAGCTGATTAAATTCCAATTCATGTGATCATTATATAGACTGTTATTAAGAATCTACCTCACAACTACCTTACCTTACATGAAACAAATGTACAATTTATTGCAGATCTACTCTAGCAAAAAACTTAGCCCAGAAGCTGGTCACCCCTGCTCCTGAAGCAGCCATATGTTGCATATCCCTCATTCCTATTTTCGGTAGGCAGTTCTACTATTAGGTAGTTTTTGCGTATTCGCGAGTTAGTTTTGAGAGTAGGAAGTTAGAGTTTCTCCGTAAGGTGTAGGTAGAACGTTTTTGTGAGGTTGTTCTTCTGCTTTTTCGAGAGTTGGAGAGGTCTTGGAAAGAGTTTTTTGTGGGGGGGGGATTTTTCTTAGACGGGCGTGGTGAGTTGGCTCTCGTAGCCTAGCTTTTAGCCTACCTTTGAGTTATAGTGTAACTGTCATAGTAGGTGTAGACATTTAGTGTTAGGTCAGTGTAGCTGGCATAGGGCTCGTGGAGCTAGGGAGGACTCTTAGGGAGAGTTAGCCTTCACGATGGATTTTAGATCCATGGAAGTTGGTCAAGGAAGGTGCAAGAAATGCAAGGCCTTTCAACCGTTTACGGTATGGGACGAACATTCGAGATGTCCAGCATGCCGAGACTGTTCCAAGGAGTCCCCGTGTGAAATTTGCGAAGATTACACCGTTTCGAGATGGTCTACACTCAAGGCGTTTTCAGGAACCCCCAAAGGCACAGGTCGCGGCAAGCTGACGGCAAGGATATCAATCGCCAGGCGGCGAGAAGTTGAGGAGTTCCGCAACCGGGACTCAAGGTAATATGGCTGCCGGTTCCGGTCAGAATGGACCGGAGTACCAACAGAGCTGGGAAATTAGCCGGCAAAGGAAGTACCAGCAGAGCTGGTAAAGGAAAACAAAGTACCAGCGACGCCGGTAAAATTCATGGGGCCGGTGAAGGCGGCGGGGCCGGTGGACCTGTGCAGGCACAGAAGTCTGTGACCCGGGCCGCTAGTGTGTAAAAGGCGACGAGTCTCGGAGCCGTGGAAGGCAGTAACAAGGGACTGTTCCACGGGGAGAATGAAGAACTAGACCGGAGAGGTTCACATTCACGGACCCGACGGGGCCATGGGAGTCGAGATGTATTGTACCGTGGGAGCCGACGGAGCCGGTGATAATGAGCGTTTCCCGCCGGACCCGGAGACTTCGAGTCTTCGAAAGCTGCTGAGTGGTACTGCTTCTGGAAGCGGGAGTCAATAAAGGTGGCTCAGGATGGGCCCGGGAGACTCAAACTCGAGTGGACAAAGCAGAGTCGGAAGAGGTTCAGTACACGGCGACGGGACCGTCGGAGGAAACAGGTCCGATGGAAGAGGACGACATTGAGGAACCACTGTTGGGAACAGAGATCTCAAAGAAGATGTTCGAGAAGGCAATTTTGGTTGTGAGAAAACATTTGGGGTTTGGGGAGGCATAGCCGAAAGTTGACCTAAAGAAAAATACCTCAAAGTTATCTTTGAATAAGATTGCGAAGCCGGTGCCCAAAGAACGTCCGGTAGACGTGGAGTGCAATGAGAGGTTTGCGGCCATAGCAGGAAGGCAAAAGTGGTCTTCTTTTCATAAGGAAGCATCCAATGCTATTCAGGTGGAGGATGAAGCGTGGAAAGAGCTTTTATCAATGCCAGGAATGCCTTCGCTGTTCGTAATCTCTGCAAATGTTCACACAGTAAAGTCAACGGGACTTGGTCGTCGGAGCAGCGAGTCTTGAACTTGTCAAAAGTCGTTTCAATTACGCTGGTGCTTAAGTTTCAGCTATAATACTATACTACTATACTACTAACAGTTCCGTACTTAGCGTCACTGTGGTCAATGTACGGATCGTCGTTATCAGTAAATATTTTTCAAAATGTATGACAAAAGTTCTACACGCTACAATATATTTATATTTTCTACTCGCAATTACAAATTCGACTCGCAATTAGCTAGTGATATAGTGCGAAATTCGAGCCCTGCCATTACCGCTAAACAAAACCGTGATTCGTTATTGTTACTGTTTTTCTCAATAACGTCCGAAATAATATCACATCACCACGTGCGGCGAAAACGCAATTGACGGTCTGTGTTTTTCCCCGCTAGAATGCCACATGTTTTGTAATGCATATAAGCGGGGAATTCCGGCCCGCTAAATTTGATACAGACCACAAGAGCGAACTTTTTTGAAAAACATTGTAAGGAATCATTTCGGGGTTTTTCCAGTCTTTGGCAGTATTAAATTTTGTTAAATATTGTTTGATTACTGTATGACTCTAGTTGGAGCGAATCTCCATATATTGAATAAAATTAGTATTAGGCTGATTTTGAAAATTTCGGTTGGAGACTATCAAGCGAAAGTTTTTCGAACACGTTAGAACACTCTTCTTTCTAAATGAAAGAACGAACACAACGTGAATTTCGCAGAAGTGAGCCTACAACAGTTTCAGACTCGTGCACGTGTAGGCCACGTAGCGGAACAAACATGGCTCTCA
Source organism: Orphnurgus asper (assembly GCA_027574785.1). Classification (NCBI taxonomy): domain Eukaryota; kingdom Metazoa; phylum Echinodermata; class Holothuroidea; order Elasipodida; family Deimatidae; genus Orphnurgus; species Orphnurgus asper. The sequence continues at coordinate 7,205 of JAODAG010338490.1, forward strand.
AACCAGTGTCCAGCGTGCCGCAACTGTTCGGAGAACTCCAGATGCACGAATCTGCACGAATTACGGGGAAGCACGGTGAGAGGCAATCAACGCCTGGATCGAGGTAGGGCCGACGAGAGCCACGAGAAGAGACAAAAGCCGGGGGAGGAGTCCTGGGTTCCACACCGCTCTCCTCCGTAGTCCCGAGAGATAGAGGCTGGGGAAAAAGACCGGCCAGCATCTCCCGGCAGAGCCCAACGGGCAGAGAAATCCGGGAAAGTCTCGGCTTTTGGTAAGATACCGGAAGGACTCCCAGATGCCGGGGGAAATCGTTACCCCACGGCCCCGAAGGATTGGGTAAATCAGCCGGTGGAAAGACAACCGGAGAAAGAAAGCCAAAAAGTGGCAAGGGCCGGAGTGCCCGGAATACGGACTTGGCTGAAACGTGCATTACCGACGTTTATGCACGGGGCCATAACAAACATTGCGATGCCAATGCTTGAGGCAAAAATGGTCCAAAGGAGCAAGTGGAGCTCAGATACGGGACGGGTCCGTGAGTGGAAAGAAGCCCGAAGCCGTGGAAACGGAGCCGTGGAAACTGGCAGGAGAGAGAAAGCAAGCCGGAGAAAATCAAGCGAAACGGGTGAAAGGGCCGGAGTGCCAGTAATACTGACCCTGGTGGATCCGTGCATTGTATTACGATGCTGATGCACGGGGCCGTTGCTAGCATTGCGACACCAATGCTTGGAGCCGTGAAGGATAGAGTCAAGCCCAACGGAGCCGGTGGAGCTCAGACATGGAATGGAACCGACGGGTCCGTGAGTGGAAGAAGGCCCGGATGCGTGGAAAAAGGCCCGGAGGCATGGAAGAAGGCCCAGAGCCATGGAAGAAGGCCCAGAGCCGTGGAAACATGCCGAAAAAAAAAATGACGGAGCAGGGAAAAACACGGCCATCGCACCCGGCGAAGCCGACAGGTCGGTGAACGGACCCGTGGACACACCCGTGAGAGATGGAGACGTCAAGAGTGAGACCGACACGTTTTACGGGTTCGCAAACGGTTGTCCTCATCAGAAATCCCGTCCGCCGGACGAAACAGGTAAAAAGAAAGCCCACGACTGTGGTAATAGGTCACAAAACACGGTGAAACTGACGGGTCCGTGGAAGAACCCCTTGACAGATCCACGGACGGACCTGCCCCGGAGACAGAAAACAAACGGAGCCGGGGTAGAGTTCCCTGAGCAGGGAAAAACACGGACACCGGACCCAGTAAAATCGACGGCCGTGGATGGATCCGTGGATGAGGATGGGCCCGGGAGTGGAAGGAGGCCCGGAGCCGTGGAGGCGGGCAGGAAAGAGTGACAAGGGCCGGTATTTCGGACAAGGCCATTAAGAGCATTAAGACATCAATGCTCGGGCCTGTTACCAGCATTACGACACCGTTACTTGTATTGTAATCATTAGTGTAATAGGCTTATAGTGTCATTACTGGGGTTATAACTGAAATATAACAGTAATTTACTTGTATTGTAATACCTAGTTTAATAGTCTTATAGTGTACTGTCATTACTAGGGTTATAACTGAAAGATAACAGTTTGTTACTTGTATTGCAGTACCTAGTTTAATAGGCTTATAGTGTCATTACTAGGGTTATAACTGAAATATAACAGTAGGTTACTTGTATTGCAGTACCTAGTTTAATAGGCTTATAGTGTCATTACTAGGTATATAACAGAAATATTACAGTTAAAAGCTTCCAACCGTAACATGTTGGTACATAGTGTGTAAAGCTTCGGTCTATAGTTAACAGCCTTTTTGCAATAGTTTTTGTTGTCATCCAAAGGTACTGGACACATAAATTATTGGATTTAATTGGTTGGTCTTTGGACCAGGATATTTACAGCCTACCTGTGCTGCTGCTGCTGTTTTATTGTTTTGTTGGAGGGGGGGGGGGAGGTGATTGACTGGTACAGGGACGCTGTAAAACAGTTAACAGATATTTTTTAATATATGACATGAATTGCTGTTATAGAGATGAATACAGTACAGAGTTCATCAAATAGTTAGGAGTGTATTTAGTTGAAAATTAAGTTGTGTTCTTGAGTTGTGGTTTCTTCTGAGACACTTTGTATTAAAGGGGTACTCCAACAATAATTGTAAATTAACACTTTGGATATGTGTAATACCTATTTTATGCTGCAAGGTTAACTTCTAAACAAAATTTACGGTGTCTTTTTTGTAAGAAGTAAATATAAGACCTGTGGTACCAATGACCATAATATGATGATATAGTACGTACTAGACCTATGTTAACCCTACTATATACCTGACATTGGTTAACCCTGGTATATACCTGACATAGGTTAACCCTGATATATACCTAACATAGGTGAAACCTGGTATATACCTGGCATGGGTTAACCCTGATATATACCTGACATAGATTAAGCCTGGTATATACCTGACATAGGTAAAACCTGCATACCTGGCATGGGTTAACCCTGATGTAATACTTGACATAGGTTAACCCTGGTATGTAACTGGCATAGGTTAACCCTGGTATATATACCTGACATCTTAATCTGACATATTACCTGGTATGAGTTAACCCTGATACATACCTGGCACGGGTTAACCCTGAAATATACCTGGTATGGGTTAACCCTGAAATATACCTGGTATGGGATAACCCTGATATATACCTGGCTGATATACTGTATACCATGGTTTGTAGCCATTACTTCACTTATAATAGTACTGTAGAATGTTCCACTACTACTACTCTTGTTCTCTTTGGCTGGAAGTAGAATACCCTGGTCACCTCTCCCTCAGTAGTAAACACAACCTGACCATGATACTCCCTGCAGGTTATGGTTAAATTTTCTGGAATGATTTATACCAGAACACTCTTCCCTGAGGCACTCTGAAAATAAAGGAATGGCAGCCTATCACAGTTGATATCCATAGAGAAACAGTGACCCTTGATCTGGTACCCATTACAAGCAGCATCATTCTTAGCATTGCTAGGTATCATGGTTCTGTTGGAGGGCATTGTCCCATCATTAACCAGTGACGGTCGTCCTTAACACTACGTCATGATCTGAACCA
>JAODAG010338501.1:0-10288 GCA_027574785.1 Orphnurgus asper
ACACTGATTCATAGTTTAACATGTGGCTAATTATTAGAGAGTGTTGGAATATCTACAAAAACAAAGTCTACCGGATGCGAAAACTGTCACTTTAAAGCTGGTTTTTAAGAAATCCCACCCAAGGAAGAACTTGCTGTGCTCTAAACCAAACAACGGCATCATATGACGTCACGGCGTGATAAGCTTTCCAGCCCCAGTCCTATTTCGATTCGACTGTTAAGATCTAGATAATAATGCTGTAAACGAACGGCTCTGTTGGAGGACATTACCCCCACCATTAACCAGTGCGGGCCGTCCTTAAACACCACATACTACACATGATCTCAACTTTCAGGCTAAGCCAACCAAACATAGTGTCTGTAAAAGTGAGTGATACTCGGAACTTTGCATTGAACTTTGATTCATACTATGATATTAAAATACTTGAAAACGTAATTTCAACAAGGAGACCATGATTTGGTTTGCGGAAGTGCAATGACCTCTTTAAATATTAATACTTTCATTTACTAAAGATGGAGTTTAATATATTAATTAAGGATGGCCTCCGTAATTCGGGATTATTGAAATGGAATATTCTTAGAAAGCAATTTGCGTTGATCTCTCGTGTTTGATGTAAACATGTTTGTTAAATTGAGAACCGGAAGTGAGGCTAAACAGCTTAATGTAATGTATCAAAATGTGACGGTACTACTAAACACGCTATATCTTCCCCTTTCCCTTCTATGAAAAAGGTACTCCGTCTCTGTTAGTGTTCGCTGCAAGGAAAGTCACTCTATATTGACGGCTCATCAACAATGCCCATATTTTGGTAATACTTGCTCCGATGATTTACCAACTATTTGGGTCCAACGACCTTGTATATTGTTTGGCCGTATCCTGACACTATAATTGTAAGAAATGTCGAAGAAACTTCGACCATACAGGTTCCGGAGGACAGATGCAATTTTTTTGGTTCGTTGTATCAACCATTCAAACGTGCGACATCCTCCCTGAACATCCCACTCTCACGTACGAACAAGCGCAGCCAGGCTATATTTTGTAGTTCATTTACTGCTACATTCGACGTGCATGCATTACACACAAACCAGTTCTGCTTTTGAGATTTCTCCAAGTGGCGTACCCAGCACAATTGGAAGCCTGCAACTGTGTACTTTCTTTTGGGGTTGGGGAAGGGGTTGTATATTAGTTAAAATAAAAACACATCTTTACCAATATTGTGTTTAATAGTTTACTGTATTCCCTTGTCCACTGTATCCATCCATCTCTTCCCGTGCCATCCGCTTCTGTCTCTGTACTGGATACGTCACTCGGACAGACTAGACGTCTTTATCAGATTTACCTGACGTATCCTTTAATTAAATAATAAAATAGTCCAAGCCAGAGAGAGATGCAATAAGTAATATGTTTTTATTCATTTTATAGACACTTTTCTAACCGAATTCTGCTTGGCTTGGTTTTAATATATTTCCAACGTGAGCTTCACGGTGTACGATTCCTACATGATATAGCATATTACCGTGGGTGAACTGCATACATTTTATAATTTTAATACGGATATTAAGTAACATAAGTTCACTGAATATGATGTAGAAATGTTAAAGGAGCACTTTTTAATTGTAGTCCCCACTCCATTATTTTTTATTTTTTTACTTTAATAACAGTTGGCATAACAATATCCAAACAGGAATATAATTTTCATCACTTGAGTGAAATGAACAATGCATATTATTAAGTATTAATTAACAAAATAGGTACAAAATGCATAACATTATGCTGTTATACTTGAATTAGTAGGTGAATGTACTTTATATTTATTTTTTGGGGTAACATGAAATCTGAAACGTATACCAAACTAAACTCACAACCGCTCCTCTATGTTTGTGCCCGCTCAAAGTGCTCTATAACAGTTCAGTTAAAGCTATGGCTATGGTGTTGAATTCCGTCAAGTGGGTGTTGAATTCAGTCAAGTGGGTGTTGAATTCCGTCAAGTGGGTGTTGATTTCAGTCAAGTGGGTGTTGGCACCTGTCGTTTCAAGCTCCTTCGAGTTTCTATTTTCTATTCACAACGCTCTTTAAAAATTAACACGAGACAAACACCGTCTCTTATTTAATGGGAATTACGTCATGTGCAGGTGTAACATTCACCTGGATGTTATTACTCAAAAGCAGCCAGGTGAAAGTCGTAAGTGGTTCGTAGATTTCACTAAAGTGTTCTCCAAAATTAATTCAGAGACGTCCATCTGAAACAGAAAACGCATTGCTGGTTTTAATAAGACATTCTTCGCGTGTTTTTCTTCCAGAAAAGACTAGGAGCAGATTTTGTAATGAACCGACGGCGGTGCCGCAGTGAAGCTAATTCAATCTTCTTGAGATAAATGTAGTAATTTTGACGTCAATTTAAATTGCTAGGTATGTTGTTTGTCTTTTGGTACTTACTATAATTGTAGTCAGGTGTAAACTATTCAGCAACTATATCACCGGTGAGTTTCTGTCATCGAAATACATTCTTCAAAGAACAGCGAATATCTTTGAAGTTTTTCATCCAAAGTGGATGAATACAAAATCATGAGAGAGCTCAATTGTCAAAATTTCGTGTTTTTTTTAATAACACCGTATGGTACAAGGCTAAACTTCGGAGATGTTTGTGTGATTATATATGCAGTGACCTTTACAGTACTTGGATATAGTATATTAACCGTCGCTTCTATTGCCTTTAGGATATTATCATGTTTATTGTCTGCTGTGTATAGTATCTGTGGTGTGTAGTACTTGTGGTATGAGTGATGTGTGGTATGCATCATATGCGATGTGCAATACAAGTGGTGTGTAGTATCTGTGGTTTTAAGGACGGCCAGCACTGGTTAGATATCGATGCTGCCATTCAATTCAGCACGTGCTACACATCGGCCTACGTGTCCTACTTGATCGGAGTAGGAATGGGAATAGATTATGCTGCCGCTGTTCGCTTTTTGTGCCCATTGACTACGTAAGATTGTTACTTTGTCCATGCGTAAGATGTTACATGCACGTTCAATAATTTGCCAAATGCAGTAAAATGAGTAAGCAATAATTGCGATTTAATTTCGATTTAAAATGTCACCTTAAATGTAACAACTTACCTTTCTTTCTCTTTGACATTGAGGGTATTAATGATTACAATAAATTTTTCGATCCGTTAAAGATTAAAGTTGTGTTTGAGAAGCTTACTTAGCCTAACGAACAATTATGATATTACCTAATCCTCGTGGAATACAAGGTTACGTACCGAAAAGAGGCCTGGGTAAACTGGTCACAATATGGACATTTTGTCATTGTTAACATTTATGTACACGTTTCTTCCGATTGTTAAGAGCAAACTGATAGGTATATATAATATAGGTGCCGTAAGTCATCTCTGTGAGTGACACAAAAACTCTATCTATTGAAATTATGATGACCAGAAGGAAGTTGATAGTCTCACAGCGGCAACCAAATAGATCTCGATAAAGTCGCTGATCATACCCTATTATGGTAATGTCATTTGGAAACAGGTGATGAAGCTAACTTTAATTCAATACAGTAACTGCCTTTTTAGATTTGTGGTGTGTTTCAACATTATATATATAGCATATATATATAGCCTATATATATGTATATAGCCATAGATATATATGTGGCTAAATACAATGACTTACTGTCAATTGTTCGTTTATCCTATAAAATATCCCCGTGACAGAAATCGCTTCGCGGCATTTTGGCTAAGATCATAATGTAGAGCCATGATCAACACATTAGGTGGCACTACACTCGTCCAAACGATATCTAGGTCTTTTACAGTCCGATCGAAATAGGATTGGAGCTGTGAAGTGGATCATTTTTGCGGCATAATGCTGCCGTGTTTTTCTTGGTACGTGGCTTTTCTACCGGTATCCTAGCACTTAGGGAAGTGATATGTATAAGTTACGCGGACGTAACACCAGATCCAAGATCCATTCACCTTTCTTAATGGAACCTTTCTTATACATAAATGTAACTGATTCATTAATTAAAATGATCCTTACGGTTGAGCAGTTTGAAACGATGAGACGTAAACTGAAAAATAGACAAGGATACATTCTATATAGATGGGAACATGAAGACAGATAAAATAGATTAACATAAGGGTGGATGGACGGGCAGACAGACATAATATGAGAGATCAAGCTATTTGCCCATTCAATGGCTTAAGATTGTGAAACTACTCCTGTCAAAGCCAAGCGTGAAAGCATCTTTGACACTAGTTATAATAACCATAAGTAGCCCCTGTTAGTAAAGTCGATCCTAGCCTCAGATGACCGGCAACCTATATTACCAGCATTTAATCAAAATTAAAACCGGACGTGTTATGTTAATAGCAACAACAAAAACATTTACTCATTTATATGCACAGTATGCAATGTATGAATTTCTTTCCTAACTGTTTCTACCCTTTTGCGGTATATATGTATGTAGTCAAGCAGTAACAATTATTATATGGCTCTCTTCCTCTTTCCGTATGGAGACTAATAGCTTGAAGTATATAGACACCGGATGAACAGCGACTACAATTTAAAGGTCGGCCAGATACATCTCATGGAGCTATCGGGTGAGACAAATGAAATAATTCCTACGGTCATTCATAGCCGCCGCTTGCTAAAAGCATTGTCGGGAATTTTTTCTTCTTTAAAGGTCAGTAGCCTAATAGCGTTTAAATTAGGGCAATTATAAATCTTTTAGAGAGTCAACCAAATTGGAAAGCTGTATAATCCCCTTCTGGTTATCTGTGGAAGTTGGTGGCTCTAGTTAACACTTTTGTAAATAGAAAAATCACACCTTATTTCCACACACACACACCCGTGCACATCACGGCCATGGAATACAGTTTGTCAAGTCTGTTAACAGTTTATTTGATAACTGGGTAATACATTTACACTAATATATCAGCATATACGGTAAAACCTCAACCCATAGTAGTACAGCATATTGAGTGGATCTGGTCATTTCTAAGTAAATTTGAACACTCAACGGTGTTACTCTGTTGTTATTGAGTTCCCTGTCACAAACACTTTAACGATCAGACGATAATAATGGCTGAAACGTTCTCTGATAGATTGATCGAATAGAGGTTATTTCCGTTTATTCGTCATATGACGGAGACACGTTACCCTGCCGAAGTTAATTACAATCGGCGAACGGTCTAGCGTATATATTCTGCATGCACTTGTCATATAATATATATAAATGGCGTTCCGTGAATATATTTCCGGTTGATGATGATGCGGTGTGGTAGCTCTATGTTTAAGAGACAGCTATTCCAAACTTCCTAACTCTAGATATCATGTTGCAAATCGGAAAAAGACAACAATTATTATATACTGTTTATTATTTTATATAATATATATTTAGGACATTGACATCACAGAGACTTGTCAAATGTAAAGGCTTACAAAGATTACCGCTGATCGTATCTGTGGAATAGTATCTGCATATCGGGAATCACCAGCTAAAATACCTTTTAGAAGGTTATTCGTAGTATCTATTTACTAAGTTCCCTCAGTATTTGCGAATTATATCGTTTTCGGAACGTTCTTCTCCCATTCAGGCCTTTGGAAGCATCATTAGCGTGTGTAGTTCTCTCACGGACGTATGACTTTAATTCAATAAAATCGATCACAAATTCGCAAGAAGCAATCATAACACGACAGCTTTATTGCTGAACGTGTGCTGCACAAGAGGCATGTAATTCTAATTTAAGGGTCTAATTTAATTGCGCATATGCCAAGAGTGCATTAGGTTATATTGTGCCACCTTTCACGTCGGGTTCATTCCCTGTAAGATTCTTCAGTCTCCTTTTTCTTGCCATCAAAAGCATCTAGTCGGTTCTGGTTCTTACTTAAGTATCATTTGAAGCACTTAAAAATCAAGCAGCTGCCCAACCACTTAGGAAGCGCTGAAAGATGGATGCGTTTACGACGCTTAATTATGAAACTCCAGTATTCTTTGCACCAAACTATTCTAATCGTGCAGAGATTATTTCCACGCCTAGCTATCCGTCCGGTATTTGACGCGTAACCAAACTGATCATAATAATTATGCTAAAATCGTCTCCGCGTAGATTTCTGTAAATCTGACTTACAGATATCCGAGTGCGTATAACAAAGACAAAAGCAGTCTTACAACGGATGTTATTCTAAGGAGTTGGGGTGTGTGCGGTTTTTTAATTATATTTTTTATTATAAAGTCCCTCAGTTATTCTAACTGGAAGTGTAGTCTGCTTACCTGATAAAATCAACCGCGCATGTTCTCATCATGTTGAATGCATGTACAGAGCGAGTGCAAGATTACGCATTGGCGTGTAATTAACAGTAACACCACTGAGTTGGCCTCTCTCTCTCTTGCACTTAACTTTACGCCCCGTTTGTTTTTGTTTTCTCTTTCGTTCCGCTGTATTGCCCAACCATTCATAGGACGATGCCGTTGGTTCCTGAAAGGTCAAATTCGATGTGACATTTAGTTCACCCAGTGTGTTAATATTCCTAGTTCATTTCGGTAAGTTTGAATTGCCTGATTGGAAGTCGGTCCCAGGTAGTACAATTTCTCAATTACGAAGGAAATCTTGTCAAATTGTACGAAATAAACCACGATAGAGGGCATGGCGATTCGGACCATCCAAATGAGATGATCGAATTTAAACCATGCCGATAGTTCATCCATGTGGGAAACATTACTAGTTACTTGTGATTTTTTCTTCAATGATTGAATCATTTACATACAGTAATAGGGAAGGTGCAGGTAAAGCCCACAAGTCGTCGTCCCCATTCGTTGAATTGAATGGGTCTTTAAATATCATATACATTCCCCCTCCCCCGGGCACGAAAGCCAGGTTTAATTAAAGCAGTTTCACAAAGCTGATATCACGTTAAATCAATTCCTTTCTAAATTCTCAATTGCAAGCCTATACAATATTATTGACAAACCGACCTGGACCCCAATGCTATGGCGACTATATACGCAGTCATGATCTGGCCAGTTCAATATGGTATAATATTGGTCGTCAGTATGTGACAAGACCTCATTTTTAGAAAGTGATATTTAAATCAGTAACGTGATAAATCGATATTTGTACTGATCCCACTTAAGCTGCATTTTACAAAGTAACCTTAACAACAAAAACCTGGACAATCAGAGAGAGAGAGAGAGAGAGAGAGAGAGAGAGAGAGAGAGAGGTGGAGAGAGAGATAGAGAATGATTGAGAGATTGATTGAGAGAATGATTGAGAGATTGATTGATTGAGAGATTGATTGATTGAGAGATTGATTGAGAGATTGATTGATTGATTGAGAGATTGATTGATTGATTGAGACATTGATTGATTGAGAGATTGATTGAGAGATTGATTGAGAGATTGAATGATTGAGAGATTGATTGATTGAGAGATTGATAGAGAGATTGATTGAGAGATTGATTGAGATATTGATTGTTTGAAAGATTGATTGATAGATTGAATGATTGAGAGATTGATTGATTGAGAGATTGATTGAGAGATTGATTGATTGATTGAGAGATTGATAGATTGAGAGATGGATTGATTGAGAGATTGATCGAGAGATTGAATGATTGAGAGATTGATTGAGAGATTGGGAGATTGAGATATTGATTGATTAAGATATTGATTGAGAGATTGATTAATTGAAAGATTGATTGATTGAGAGATTGATCGAGAGATTGAATGATTGAGAGATTGATTGAGAGATTGGGAGATTGAGATATTGATTGATTAAGATATTGATTGAGAGATTGATTAATTGAGAGATTGATTGAGACATTGATTGATTGAAAGATTGATTGAGAGATTGATTGAGAGATTGATTGATTGAGACATTGATTGATTGAGATTTAGACATTGATTGATGGAGAGATTGAGATTTAGAGATTGAGATAGAGAGAGAGATTTTGCTTGGAAAACATTCAACTGACCACAAACCATTTACACGCTCGCGGACTTAATTAGGCGTGATAGACGAGGATCTCCGCAGTTTATCTGGTTCGCTTTACATAATGTAAAATTAACGACTTTTTGTAAAATGTCAAGGATGTTTGTGATTATCATATACAGTTTCGTTTCTAAGCGGGGGCGGGGGTCTCTCATATCGATATTACTCATCTTTTTAGAGGGTTCAATTCACATATTTCTTCGGAAAAGGATCCGAGTTAGAATGAATTATCCTGGGTGATTACCAACTCGATTAGCAAGAAATAAACATGTACGTTTCGAGAAAGTAGAGAATTTACTGAAGAAGCAGAAGACGAAATCGTGTGCAATGAAGAAAGTAAAACTTCGACTTCTTGGCAGAGGGGTCTAAAAGGGTATAGACGTGAATAATTTAAACACGTTTCCGGCTACGAGTATCATTAGAAATCAAAACGTCAGAATAACTATAAGAGTTGACATAATTATTATAATGGATAACACCATTTTGTTAAAGGTATAGCGCTGCGTAATAGAAGCAACTTCAGCTAAATTTATGATACATCTAATGTATAAATTACCCCCGTATTAAGCATATAGACAAAATATTGTATCCCCCCGAGAAAAGGGATGACAACCAATCGTTTCTAGAAAATAATGATAGCATAAGGTATTACTTATTCATCACGTTACATCCTAAAGGGTAGCGGAGAAGATTACGAAAATGAGGTCTGAATAACTGATTATGTACTGCGAGGCGTTCCTAACGCGCGGAAACAACATCCCGAAAGGTTACTGAGAGATTTGTGAAGGACAGATTCGGTTAGATTTTCATTAAGTGGAGAGCCAATGATTAAAACGATAAGGTTTTTTTTATTCCAATTTACTGTGTCGAGTGTTGTCGGTTTTGTTCTAGACAGAGATTAAATGAACCGTTAAAATCAAGAATATAGCAAGAATTGCTTGTGGTCAGAAATCGAAAACAAAATGACGTCCTAAACTGTTTGCCAAAAAACCATGAGCGTGCAGTATACTGCTATGTAGATGCAGTATAATATTCAGTGTATAAAACACCAACGTCCCGTGATACGTATACGGCCCAGATGCAGCTATAGCTTAGGCATACTTTTTTATACAGAAATTTGATTGAAATTGGTTGAAACATGGCAGGTAATAGCAATTGGTAATATTACGCGACGGCGGCGGTTCAACTCACACAGATGTTACGCAGATAATTATTTACCTCTGTGTCATAGCACTCCAACGCATGAAAAATGAGAAGGAACTTGTGTTAAACAGAAATATGGGGAGCCACATTAGGGGATGTGTTGAACGTGACACCTCTAAGGAACAGCAAATGTACAGAGTGACTATTGTTCATCTTTCTGATCTGGAATGAGCAGAAATGTGGAGAATGGACATGTATGGAGAAATATGGAGAAGTATGGAGAAAATTTGGGGAAACCCGGACATCGCTGACGATATTGCTGCATAATCCATCTGGTGGGTTGGTTTTCTAGCGTTTTCGCTGTATTTACACATACTCAATTGTTCAGTCGTTTGAGGAAAGAGCAATCAATCAAACTTTTAACACAATGTTGCATCCGTAACACAAATTTTTAAGTGTCATGACATACGGGCATACATATGCAATAATACACAATTATTACAGTGCTTTCATATGCAGTGAACCTTTTCGGCAAGGGTGACGTCATGGACATGACGACGAAGGGTTGTATGATAATCTCCAGCCCCCGGGGTCACTCCCCTGCTACATAAAGTTCCGACATTCGTAAATTATGCCGTTTGTGGCCGGCATATACCTACACTACATTGAACCTTTGTGGCATACTACTACTAACTCCTTTCGAGGTGCATAGGCCTACTCTTTGTGGGCCTCGTTAAATCTTACTCGTACTTCATAGTGATCCCTTGGAGGGGTAAATTATTCATTCTAATTTAGAGGACTATAAACATAAACTTATTGATGATGCTTATGGTAGGCCTAGTACCAGGGGTATATGTTACTAACTAGTCATATTAATTATAATCAACACTGTCATCCTCCTATGGTGAAATTTCCTGGAATGAAACAAACGTATATGGAATATTGCATGTAGGGTTTCTGAGGTACTGACATTCAATACAATAATAAATCATTTGGAAATCGCTGTGGCCGTAGTAAATAAGCCACTCTACTATTGTATTATGCAGACTACTGTGCTTCCAACTGCCAAGACTATTAAATAATTGCGATCCCCAACGTGTTAAGTGTAGTACATTATCCATTGCCATTTGTTCCTGGCTACGGGCATGAACGGC
>JAODAG010338512.1:0-10287 GCA_027574785.1 Orphnurgus asper
CAAACGGCAGCATATACCACGGCTTCAAAAGCCAACTGACCAACTTCTCAGCCCCAGCTCCTATTTCGATTGGACTGCTAAGGCTAAAGATCATCGATCTAGTGTAGTGCCACATAAAGTGTAGGGCATGGCTCTGTTGGAAGACATGCCCCCACCATTAACCAGTGCGGGGCCGTCCTAAACACAAGAGAGACTACAACATGGATCTTAGCCAAAAGGAAGCCGAGAAGCTATCTTGGTATTGTAGTCCCACCTTGAATGATGCTGGACTTCAGGCTAATAAACACCTGTAACCATGATTGTCTGCCACCTACAGGCAGAAGGCTTGAGGGACTCTTTGGTGGGTGGGTGGGTGGTGGTGGTTCTTGACAGGTGAATGCAAACTATTTTGTTTAAATAAACATCTGGTGGAAGTTGTTGGCATTCTCTACATTTTTACCAAGAAATCTGAGCCCCGGGGAGCCAATGAAAGAACACTCTAGTAATGCCGATAAAATCCTACCTTTCTGGGAAACCGGAAGAGGGTGGAGGTATAACCAAGTGCATTCCTAAAATAACCTCCTGGAACAAACAAAGCAGTTGATGCAAAGACAATGATGGAAAATAAATAACTGTATTTCTTTGGAATTTACTGGTTTATACTGTTTATTTCCTCTTGTTGTTACTATATTGTATAGGATACAAAAGGAGTAAACAACCAGATACAGGGCTTCCACTTTCAATTTGTCACAACCAAAAATTGAAAGAGCTGAGTGTAAGAATTTGAAAACAGCAACAAGAAATTTGAGATGACATACTGCTACCACTCTCTGACAGGTTGATCTGAAATGCCAGGAGAGTTTTAGATAATCAGTCAGTCAATTATTTCAGACTATTATAGTTTGATCAGGCAGTTGCCACTAGAGCTATCTGATTTGAAAGTTCCACATCAAACATAGAACTGGCCAGTTCTAGGCAAAGTTTGTTTAGATTACCCCACTATGAAAAATGTGTCCACTTGCTGTTTATAATATAGACGCTGTTTTACGGACTAGCATTGTATGAATTAGGGAGAATGAGGGGACACAATCTCACTAATTGAGTGACTACGGTACATTCATATTCATCACATGACAGCAGTGATGCTGTGTTTTAATACAAAATACCGCCAAAATTTGTCAGAAAAATAGATAGGCCTATAGGATAACCACTGTTCTTCCTCAATGTATATTCTTCATATAAAGACAACCTCAAATATAGGATACATACATGAGAATGTATAAGTTAGGGGATAGGCTAGTATCTACATAGGTCTACACTACATTAAGTACAGTAGGCCTATATACCTCAAATATAGGATATATACATGAGTATATATATAAGTTAGGGGATAGGCTATTATCTACATACACATGTATACACTATATTAGAGATAGTCTTACATAAGTGGAAGGGGGTGAGGGGGGTTGGTGAGTGTGAGTGGGTCCAATTAGGAAATATCGGCATTAAATTAATAAACATTGTCTATTTCAGGCTTTGGAGCTGCTATACGCAGAAGTACAAATACAAAGGCAAGCAACGTTATGCAAGAATTAGTGCCGACACGTCATTCTTCGAGCAGATATTCAGCATAATTATCCGGCCCACTCATGAAAACTAATGAGATGAAATTTTGAAGTCATTTCGATATATATACCTACCATCTACTAATAACACAGTTACAAGTATGAAACTATAGTCATACAATTGAGAAGTTTTGACATTTTAAGAACTTTGATATTTAAGTCTCGCCTACTTATTGATATTCCTGACACGAATGTCAAAAACAATATGAATCTACTCGATATCGCTAATATTTATGGTAATTACCATCCAACGTAATTATGGAGTTATCGTTAGTAGCTATTTCCAGTGATTTAGTATAAAATCTGGTATTAATCAATTTTAATCAATTAATAAATTAATTTTATAGCGATACGAAAATGTGCATGAATAACATCTACAAAAACAACGATATCAAGTACTATGAAGGAAATCGCTACTAAATATATATAGGCCTACTGTATTGGACATTTTTATGATCTTTGCATTAATTAATATTCACAACATACACGCCAAATCTCATTATGGCCAATATACATATGGCAGATACAGTAACCACTTGATATCTGTACCATATCCTGAACATATCCCAAACTCAGCAAACCTACCTTATCAGGTTGAGCATATCCCAAACTCAGCACACTCGTGCGAACCTTATCAGGTTGAGTATATCTATATCTTAGCATGCATACCTTATCAGGTGGAACAAAGCCCAAACGAACATACCTTGAACATATCCCAAACTCTGAGCACTATTACCACTCCATGTATTTTCAAAACAAGATGCATGCACAATCTACATGCACCCTTATATCCCTAGGGTCCTAGTTTCTGGCAGGTCATTCACTGAAGAAAAACACTTTTTAGTCCACTCTTCAGATTCATGATAAAAATAATAAAAAGAGGTTGGAGTTATTATCATCTGAGTAGGCTGGCTGCCATCCTGCTCGAACCAGACATTTTGGAATGTATACAATACATAGAGAGTGCTTGTACTGCTGCCAAAGGCTATCTCTTGAAGGTTGCAATCTTCCCCACCCCCGCATTGGAGGACGGACGACGGACGGCACAATCATCGGATTCATAGATTAAACCGAGCTTGCTTAGAAATTTAGCTTTGTAAGCGCTGGCGAGAATAGCGAGAAAGTTGACTTACAACCTGTCATCGTTACTGCGGTCGGCAAAAACTCTTTTCTCACACCATTAAAATATGTGACGAATCTGGCGACGTCTTAGAATATCGTGTATTTTAATACGAAGACCTAATTGATAAACAACACATCACTACTACAGTATGATACAAATAATGTAATGCAATTAACGGATTGACTTGCTACATATGTGAAACAAACTTGTTCCACAATGTCAAACCCTTTTTGCATCGAGACGGAACTGGGCAGAACTGGTCGGATCCTCTTCGTCCCCCAGACCCCCCCACCGTCTCCATGCTTTCACACGGTGACCCAGAGAGAACCAGACAGCCACGTAACGGCCAACAGTAACAAGTGACGAAGACCTAAATATTCAGCCCACCGAACAGGACACGCATCTTCAATGATTTAGTCAAACCATGCCTTCCCTATTACTTGAAGTGTACAAAGAAGCGCTGGGAACAATACGCATATACAATTCATGTTCGGTCGAATGCCGGGTTCCTCCTATAGAGCAATATATGCCACGTTGGTAAAATATTTTGGTATGTAGGCTACTTCATGTAAGACCACATCATTATAGTGTATACATGTATAGCTAGCTGATCCCCTAACTTACACATACTCATGTCTGTATCCTATATGTGAGATATGTACTTCATGTAAGACCACTGCAAATATAGTGTATACATGCACATGTGTATGTAGACACTCGCCTATCCCATAACGTAAACATAGTCATGTATGTATCCTACATACTTAATGTACGACCACCTCAAATATAGTTTATACCTAGTGTAGGCCTATGTAGAGTCTAGCCTACACCCTACATACTGTATACTTGAGGGATTCACTTCATGTAAGATCACCTCAAATATAGTGTGTACATGTGTATGTAGATACTAGCCTATACCATAACTTATACACGCTCATGCATATATCCTATATTTGCAGTCTTACATGAAGGCGTTAGTGTATAGGCTATACCAAAATTTTGGCACAGATTAAAATAAGTGAATGTTGGATCTTTCTCCGGGAAAAAAAAGCTGATCTCGATTCGTCCAGCATTTTCACAGCAAAATAGCTGGACAGTTTTCCCTCTAATTTATGGTTTAAAAAAAATAATCCATCCATATTTGTGGTTGTCAATTCACAGGGGAGAGAAGGACCACATCAGCAGGAGGTCTAATTGACATTGAACTTACTGTATGTAGCCCTCTAAGTAATACATATAATAATACACAAAGTTATAAGCATATGGGATCCCCCAACTCTAACAGAAACCACAGTAAAACTATATGTCCATGTATAAAGGAAAAACACCAAACGTTTTTAGCCAAAAATTCATTGAACAATGTCCATATATGAAGAACAGGGCCTATTTCTTATATTAAATTGAGCACAAGACGCTGTACGGCATCGTCAATTTCCTTACGATTCATCACAATTATGCTCAAAGGAAGGAAGTTCTCTTCGGCAGCATATATGACCCTGACCCCTCCCCCAAACCAATCCCCAATTTCCTGATCTTTCCTTTTCTCATAAATGTAACTGGCTAACTGCACGTCTCCGACATTGTCCTCCATTCTTCTATTCTGGCCAGACTTCTCTGCCTTCACCCATTGTTCTACTAATCCATTTGCCAACATTCCATTGGGGCAGTCAACATTGCTATTGCCTGGCTGGATTTTGGATGTTCGCACATTCCTGGAGCTTTAACACTCTCTATTGAATCGCAAGAAACAATCATTGTAGCTTAAAAGTGATAAAAAAAGTATTGTCACCATATGGTAAAAATGGCCATGTTGGCTGGTCAAACTTGGTCGATGTTTTCAATTTTTCTCGTTATACCTTCCCTTCAAGGTTACCATATCTTTGACCCTCTTTGGACAGTGCCTTTAGTGCAGCCAAGCTGCATGGTGTTACCGTTCTCCAAGCAAAGTACTACTGGTAACATTTTTATGGTTATAGATTTCCACAAATCTTACTGGTTTGGGTTTTTTTTTACTTACTTATACCCATCTCTTCTTACTGATTGCTTACCCAATCTACCCAATGTACAGTAGCAGCATCCCATACTCAGAAATACTCTGACCTATGGCCTTTCTACATCTATGAGATGAGATGACATCCTGATGACATCACCTTCATAACATTTTACTGAGAGATAAATTCAGTTACTCTTTTAAGTTTGATCAAACACAGTAGTAAGCTGCTCCTCCCCTTTTTTCACTCAGGCAATCACAGATTCATTCTCTGGAGGGAGAAGGTTTCATCCCAGGAAGCAGGACAAAACAGCCTACTGAATTCTGCCATACTTTCCACCCCTCTAGGAATGGTACATAATTCACCACCATAGAATGCTGAGTACGCGGTCTCGGAGGACTCCACCAGCTCCCTGAGGAGCTGGTATACACACTGTTGGGTATAAATCACTCTGCCAGGGCGGCAGACGATGGGGCCATCAATCCTGCGGACTAATCAGTCCGAAAGAATCCCCTGTAACTCCGCTGCTGACTCCGCTAAAAGCGACGCACTAAGTACTACTTCATCTTGGGGTCTTTCCGGGGGAGGCTGCAGACCACTCTCTTCACGATCAGACGGGAGGAGATCTTTTCAGGTTTACAAGAGCTGCTTCATCGATGGCGGGACGTACGATTTTTCGAAAAGGTTGCGACCGAGTTCACGTTCGGATCCGTAGCATCACGTTACTGCAGAGTACGTGTTTCGTGTCGAGGGGGTTTCTAACGGGGTATCGTAGCCTCCGGCGGCTGTTGGGTTCAAGTTGCAAGTTTCGAGTGAATCACTTAGGAAATGTGAGACTTCACTCCGAGGGTAACGTTTCAGTAGCTCAGCCGAGCGTGTCATGGGAACAGTAAAAAAAAAAAGCAGAGCTAGCCAGGTGTGTGACTCTGTCAATAAATCTCACATGAGCACGCAGGGGGGGGGGGGAAGGCACAAGTGAAAAGTCATGTACAAAACCTGGTGAGTATATCAAACTTCTATCCAGACAGTGAACATTCGATCGATCGATCGTTAGCCATTCATCGTGGGGATGACATTCGATTCCCCCCCCGCCCCCTTCAGCGAATGTCCACCCTCTACGGATGTCTTTCAGCTTAAATGAAGGAAACAAAGATGCTTATACGCGTTCAACGGTACCAAGGTTATGTCAGTCGGATGCTCTCGGAGCATGACCTCCTCCTGCCGGGCTCTGTTAAAAACTTACAAAATGATGCCCTCTATTTGGTTCGTTATGATCAAAAGAGCTAAAATATTCCAAATCCATATATGCCAAGATGTCCCCGTCATCTGGTCACGTAAAGTCAAACTTTTGCATATTATGGTACTATGGACTCCCTTCAGAACCTCGTCATCTCTCACCGCGAACGTAATCGTCGTCGGAAGAAACCTCATGGAAGTTGATGGTCTCGTGTCCAGTCACTAACCAATCGTAATTAAGTGTATACCTGGATACATTAATTCCTACTGGTATGATGTCTCGGTGTCCAGTCACTGATCAATCGTAATTAAGTGTATACCTGGCTACATTAATTCCTACTGGTATGATGGCTCGGTGTCTCGTGTCCAGTCACTGACCAATCGTAATTAAGTGTATACCTGGATACATTAATTCCTACTGGTATGATGTCTCGGGTGTCTCTTGTGTTATCACTGACCAATCGTAATTAAATGTATACCTGGATACATTAATTCCTACTGGTATGATGTCTCGTTGTCTAGTCACTGACCAATCGTAATTAAGTGTATATATCTGGATACATTAATTCCTACTGGTATGTCTCGTGTCCAGTCACTGACCAATTGTAATTAAGTGTATACCTGGATACATTAATTCCTACTGGTATGATGTCTCGGTGTCCAGTCACTGATCAATCGTAATTAAGTGTATACCTGGCTACATTAATTCCTACTGGTATGATGGCTCGGTGTCTCGTGTCCAGTCACTGACCAATCGTAATTAAATGTATACCTGGATACATTAATTCCTACTGGTATGATGTCTCGGTGTCTAGTCACTGACCAATCGTAATTAAGTGTATATATCTGGATACATTAATTCCTACTGGTATGTCTCGTGTCCAGTCACTGACCAATCGTAATTAAGTGCATACCTGGCTACATTAATTCCTACTGATATGATGTCTCGGCGTCTTTTGTCCAGTCACTGACCAATCGTAATTAAGTGCATACCTGGATACATTAATTCCTACTGGTATGATGTCTTTGTCTCTTGTGTTATCACTGACCAATCGTAATTAAGTGTATACCTGGATACATTAATTCCTACTGGTATGATGTCTCGGTGTCTTGTGTCCAGTCACTGACCAATCGTAATTAAGTGTATACCTGGATACATTAATTCCTACTGGTATGATGTCTCGGTGTGTTGTGTCCAGTCACTAACCAATCGTAATTAAGTGTATACCTGGATACATTAATTCCTACTGGTATGTCTTTGTCTCTTGTGTTATCACTGACCAATCGTAATTAAGTGTATACCTGGATACATTAATTCCTACTGGTATGATGTCTCGGTGTGTTGTGTCCAGTCACTAACCAATCGTAATTAAGCGTATACCTGGATACATTAATTCCTACTGGTATGATGTCTTTGTCTCTTGTGTTATCGCTGACCAATCGTAATTAAGTGTATATCTGGATACATTAATTCCTACTGGTGTGATATCTCGGTGTCTCGTGTCCAGTCACGGACCAATCGTAATTAAGTGTATACCTGGATACATTAATTCCTACTGGTACGATGTCTCGCAGTCTCCCGTGTGTCTCGAAGCAAGAGCTTCGGCACTATATACTCCGAGGACTTGAGCATTGAAGAGCAAGGAGACATGGTATATGGTAAACAGGAACGGAGTAAACCCTACCGAAGACGTAATGCAACACGCGTTTGTCTTCCCTCGTGCCCACGATCAGGGTAAACATGGGTAATCAAGGTAAATTAATTACACCAATATATACACATGAAAAGGGGGAATGGTGTGTTTCCAGCTATATCAACATTAATTTAAACCTTGCACAATCAAGCAGTGATGGTTAAAAAGAATATAAAATGACGAGAAGTGAACCAAATTACATTCAAGAGTTCGAATTCCCTCCCTTTCTGGTGGTGCGGAGACGGATCTAATTACTCGACGATTTCGAGAGACGGGACGACATGACACGTGGCTCACCGTACATCGCCTGCGACTGTGATTTCGTTCAGGGTTTCGAAGCTCCTACACTGTGTGATGCGTCGCACGTTGAAATGGTGTCTAATTTGGGAGTCGGCTGATGACTGGCTTTTACAAAAACATCCAAAGTATGTGTACACAGTTTATATAGAAATATCAGTGAAGGCATTGTATTGTAACAACGCTGTACGCTGGCATGGAGGCTAACTGAGAAATAACAGGCACGCGATAATGCGGTAATAGGAGAAGATAACAATGTTCCTTCCTAGCACAAACAGATGTGACTGAACAGAAACATTTCAGTTAGATATGTTCCAGTGATAAGGAATTAGAAAAGAATAGACAATTTAACAGTTGGATACTCAGTTCACGATCATTTTGGGATAGAGAACTCGGGGAAACATCCGACTACGGCCCCGCAGTTAATCCACCCGAGTAAACTACACAAATCCTCTGGGAGTATGGAGTGTCCAATAGGTAACAGGAGAAGAAGGTCGAAGGGAAATTAATATGCCAGATCGACGTTTGAAGAGAATAGTTCATAACTGCGACCCGCGGTTCTTCAGGAGGCAGGGGACCAAAATCTGGGCAGAACAGCCCGGGTCTTCTTCTCTGCCCGTAAGTACAATGTTTCATAGAACGTGTAGAAAAAATATTGATAGGTTACAGTATAGTTCTAGCTAAGGCATATCCCAGAGCGATGCGAGTGCAACTTGTGTGGCTCTCTACCGCACAACTGTGCCGTGCATACGGTACGGGTTATGCGACCGATGCAACCGAGCAAGATTGCACATCGATTCATACCGAAAACCAAAAATTCATACCATGGATCGTTGATCGCAAGGACATTGTTTGCTTACCAAAGCAACCACCGTGAGTCCCGATGGTACCTCTTTGAAGTTAACGTGATTAAATATAATATTACTTCGATAAAAATTGCTTGGCATAAGGAAATGTTTGAATCGTACCCGCCAGTGATGTCACTACGTCAGGTGACCAGAAAAATTATTACCGCATACATAGTAGAAAGGTACAGAATTGATTTTCAGCATACCCAAGACAAGTCTCCCTCTTTAATAACGATGGATTTGTACTGGAATGGCAAAGTTAAAACCATTTCATGTCTAACCTGAAGCTGTTTTACCTGCATTTTGTGTGGAAATAAAAAATATGGTGATTGCAATGTCCCCTGTTAATTAATCAAAGGTCTTTGAGCTATACTAGGGGATGCATGATTACCAAAAATTGTCTCTGAACTGTGATGAGCAGCATCTTGTATTTTGTAATGCCTGCAGTATTTTATTATATATATATATATTTTTGATTAATGTACAAAAAAGGATTTTTGTCAATGTGACAACTACTACTAATTGACTCGTGTTATGCTTCCACCTCGAAGGGTGCTTCTGCTGGTCATGTGTAAAGACACTTGACCGGATAAGATGAGTCTCCAGAAGATGTGGGTACTGTTGAGATGAGTTTATGAAAGTATGCAATTTTGAGAGCCGGGACGGATGTCTAGAAATGTGAAGGCAAGTCAATGTCAAGGCGAGTTCTCCTTTATAATGTGTTTGCTCCGGAGTTTGAAATGAGAATACCATGTAAATGAGTAAAAAAAAAAAAAAAAACAGGTGTCACCTGCTTAGCTGATGCCATTGTATTTTGTCAACTGAGCTACCTTTTGTTGTGATGTTTATCTATTGTAATCTGCCTCTCCTTATCACCTGGCTTACACAACACAAGGAAGGTTATATAAGGCAAAGATACTTAATTATCTGCTTCAGTGAGAATACTCTCAAGGAAGTCCAAGGACATGATGTGGCTTGTTGATGTTACTGGCAGTGTGTGTTGAAGGTGATACTGTTAAATTTGATGGATGTAGTTATTTAACTTTATGTCAAAGTTAGGAATATAGAACCTGCATGTCTATAGAGTCTACATGATCACATCTATACATTCCATATCTACACACTGCATATGTCTATATATACTCCACATCTACACACTTTATATATATATATATATATATATATATACACACTCCACATCTATACACTCCACATGTCTATATACTCGACATCTACACTCAATATATATATATACACTCCACATCAACACACACCATATCTATACACTCCGACATCTATACACTCCAACATCTATACGCACCATGTCTGTACTGCATGTATACAGTCCATGTCTATACTACACGTATACAGTCAGTCCATGTCTATACTACACGTATACAGTCAGTCCATGTCTATACTACACGTATACAGTCCATGTCTATACTACACGTATACAGTCCATGTCTATACTACACGTATACAGTCCATGTCTAT
>JAODAG010338523.1:0-14028 GCA_027574785.1 Orphnurgus asper
TATATATCATGTAAATCTTATGCTTTATGATGGGGTGGGTACTGATCTGTAATGTTATGTTAAGGCCATTAATTACCATCCAGTAATCTGTTCTTTGCCAAAACAAACTATTAGTTTCACAAAACTTCTTTCTCTTTTCCATTAAAAAGCAGGAAGTAATTAAGAAGTATTTATAGATCATTGCTTTAATCCTCAATTTTGTTTTAAACTCACAGCCCGATTTGTGCACCGGTGGCCCGCGCCTTTTAAGCAACGGAGGCGATCGCACATCCACGGACAGGTAGTCCAGGATACCACTCGTGAACAGAGGGGTTACAAACATAGAGAATGATTGGCAGTGATTGGCAGTGTGGATCCAGGCATAAGGCAGTTCTGCATGTTCTTATCTAAGGACTGGCCTCGGTGCTGCTCTGAGGCAGTGTACATTCACGGAAGGTAGTTCTGTCGTTAGCCTCAGCAACGAGACAACTGAACGGGGCATTTAAAACTTCCTGCTTTCACTCGTGAGGACTATAGCAGCCATAGGACACAGTAAGACTTTTGAAACTTATGTGCGAGGTGTTTGCAATACGCACAGCTGGCTGTAGGTAATGTGGCGAATGTTTATCAGAAATAACTGACAAAGAGGGATGAACTGGGTACGGCCAGCATATGGGTGCGGAAGAAGACCGGGGGCACATAGCTAACATTCACCTGAAGTATGTATTCTGTCTGAAGCCAATACAGATACTGTCACTCGAGTCAGGGCTTGCAGGGAATCGCACAGTGGTGCATGCAACCTATTGCCAGTGGGGGCATCCATCTTGGATTTTTTTTTGTAGTTTTTGATCGTTTGTGTTGGATAGAGATGGGGATATTTTTGTCGCAGCCGTTGGAGGTAGTGGATGTGTGCTCCTATTGGACGAGGCTGAACAATTAACCAACAATTACTACCGGATGCAGAGAGTTTCACCAGCTCAGAGATTCAAAATCTTCATCAAAGCAGGAAAATCCACAGGATTCAATTTGCCAATTTTTTTTTTTTAATATTCGTTTAGGAAAAATTTAACAATATTAATGTCATTATCGTCATCATTAAACTAAAGCGAATTAAGAGTGTATACATTGTAAAAGCAGAAAACAATGCATGCGACCTGCTTTGGTCTACCTCATATATATCTGTACAATTGTGTTCTCGACAAGGAGAAGCTACCTAGCTCCAAAGAAGGAAGCAGGAATAGCTAACTTTGAAGTTTGGATTTTGAACATTGCCATGTGTACGGAGCCCAAGTTCAGCACAGGACCACCACGGGCGACAGCCGGCCCGGCTATGGGCACCATCCCGACCGCCGTGTTGACCTTCTTCCTCTTCCTCTGGGGCGCCGGTGCGATCCTGGGGAACGGCATGAACCTGCTCGTACTCAGAGCCGACATAGTCACCCGACAGCAGTCGCTGCTGCTACGGATCCTGGCCGTCACGGACCTTGCCACCGGATCGCAGTTCATGGTGGGCGTGGCGCAACAGGTCTTCCCCGTCCTCCAGAGTACCGACCACCCCGTCTGCAAACTATCCGGTTTCCTGCTCAGCTTATGCTGCGTCAACTCTTCGCTCACCGTGGTCTTCATCGCGGCGGATAAGACCGCTGCGGTGATGAGACCGCTGCGGTACCCGGCCACGGTCACGGCGTCCCGGATCCGAGTGATGGCGGCAGCGTCGCTGGTGGTCCAGGTCCTCTCCTTGCTCTTCATCGCGAGCGGGAACTCCCTGCTGGACGTAGTGGTCCTCTACGTCCCCGAGTACGGCACGTGCATCGTCAACTTCCACAATCCCAGACGTGCGGTCGCTATTTCGCTCTTCTCGCTTGGCGTCGCTTACCTGCCGGCTGTCTCGATCGTGGCCATGTACCTTTCGATCGCGAGGACGTCGCGCATGCAGAGCAGGAAGATGGTTGTCGCCTCGCCCCTGGACTCCCTGGCCTACCAAGAAATGAAGCGACGGGAATGGAAGGGCTTCAAATTAGCTCTGATCATAGCCGTGAGCTTCCTGACAGCCTGGCTGACATTCTCCACGCTGGAGTTGTACCAGCTCTTTTCTCAGAAGTCCC
The DNA here is from genome assembly GCA_027574785.1 of Orphnurgus asper. Classification (NCBI taxonomy): domain Eukaryota; kingdom Metazoa; phylum Echinodermata; class Holothuroidea; order Elasipodida; family Deimatidae; genus Orphnurgus; species Orphnurgus asper. The sequence continues at coordinate 2,085 of JAODAG010338523.1, forward strand.
AGCCGGTGCACCCCGTCGTGAGACACGTGGCGGGTGTCCTCCTGGCTAGCAGCTCCTGGCTCAACACCTTCATTTACTTTTTCATTTACCGCGAATACAGAAAAATTGCAGGGAACGCGGTGGGAAAGTTTGGTCGTAGTCTGGGTTCGCTGTGTTCTGTGAGACGTGGTAACCAAAATCCACCATCCCAAAGTGAAACAGAATTGACTGTAAAAGTGCTACAAAATTAAAAATACATCATCAGTTTTGTATCAAATTCATCCTCTTTCAGGGTTTCTGCAAACACAAAGCTAAACCATAAAATACCTTACGGATGAACACCGTGACCCTGGAATGATATCCCCGTTTACTAATCGTCTAAAGAGGGCGAAAACATACGCATACCTCGCGTATTAAACTTCATTCCTTTCGTTTTGGTCGTTATCGCCCTTTTCAGCGTAGCTAGAACGTATCCAGGAGTCCTAGACCTACCTTTATCAATGTTCTATATGTCCTTCCTTACCTATAAGACAAGCTAGTGACACAAACCTCGGCTAGAATGAACCAAACAACCAGAGCGAGGATCATGCTCCCCATAAATGCATAGCAGCATGTGGGACAACAGAACTTTAATTAAAGTTTACTTTTATAACAGATTTTGAGACCTCAACTTTATAGAGGTAATTTTCCCCAAAAAACAGCAAAATGTATTGTTTTTAAATAAATCATTTTGTCCCAACTTGTGTTTTAAACTTGGATGGTACCCTACACGTGCTTGCAATTATCCAGTCAAAATTTCAAGTACGACAACATGGCAGGAAAACCCTTTTGGCATCGTTCGATACATACAATATCCTACCAACATTTCATTCGTTCTCTCACCTCGTCTTCAAAGTATGCGCGGTCTTCATCCATCTCCTGAACTCCCTCCAGGAAGTCAAACGACGACAGAGCCTGTCTCTCTTTGTCCCCAAACCGGTTGTAGACTGAGCAGATGTCGACCTGCATCAGCGAGACCCTGTTGTGGGTCACCTGTCGGACCACATGTCTCTTGGCTTCACCTGTGAGTAACAGTTTTGTAAAAAAAAACATAAAATAATAAATACAAATATTGTCAAACAAGACCAAATAATTCAAATGTGTTTCTGTGGTTGATTCTACGTTTTTGGTTCTAATTAACTTTTAATCACTGAGCAATTACCAGACGAGAACACAAAACTAAGACAAACACACATAACTAAAACAAACACACAACGCTAAGTCAAAAGCACAAACTAAGTCAAAAATAGAAAACTATGACAAATTCACAATATTAAGACAAAAACATAACTGTAATAAAACAACACAAAGTTAAGAGAGTCTTCAGAGTAAATAGACACCATATGCTCTTTATAACAATACAGAACATATTAAACTTGACCAATTAGTACTTTTAGAAACGAGATTTAATTAACCTTGCTTACTCAGCTGTAACATGCATTACCGAGGACTTTAGAACCAGGGAGTTAACTTCGGTGTGCAGGCTAGGCTGGGATAATATTAGGCCTATACAGCATCCATGTACCCGATATATGTTAACACTGCACGCTTGGGCCTAGCCGGACTCGAAATAAGAAATAAAAAGGGCACAAAAACGCAGCCATAGGTGAAGGAGACCATTGTAAGGGTATCACAGCAAACCATAGCTGGCATCCACGGCAAATATTACTACAATAATTATTTAGCTAAATAGGGCACAAATAGCTGGCAACAGAAACTGAAAAAGGTGACCCAACATCAAAATTTTAGCTAAATAGCTAGGGCACAAAAATAAGTTTCTAATTCATATTGCAAACATCCTATTATACCTTTATCCTCCATTAGTCTAAGGAACTCTTTTTCATCTGGGTGACTGTCTGAACTAGCCAACTCTGAAGCATCCTGGGAGCAGCTGCCGTCATCTGCATCTTCCTCTGAATCGGTCTCAAAGAGTGAGTCCAGGAGGGTGGCTCTCTCCTGTAAAAGAAATAAACATAACCGTCTCACATGGCAGTCAAAAACACCAACTACTCCCGGGGGAGATCTGTGTCTCTGTAGTTGTAAATAATAATAACAATGTTAATCAATATACCTACAGAGCAAGACTAGTGCTCAGCAGTTCTTTTCAACTGAACATGATTATAATTTCTCCAATGGACTTTCACCGAAAGTTACGATACTTGGAACAAACAGCGATGTTGGAAGATACCATGTCGATCAAGCGTCTCAGAGGTCGTCCCCTCTCTCTGTGATTCACGAACGGTCAAAGTTACAACAAACCTTCTCACTAAGCTGAGCTTCGTGTTCCCCGCCGTCCTCCAGGCTCCCCTCTCCGTTTTCGTCCATCGCGACCGCCTCGTCGCGCGGGTCGAAGACCTCCCCGTCGACGAGCGGGACCTGAATCATCTTTTCGTTGGCGCTACTACGTGGGCCACGGATCGGGGGGCCCCTCGGCCCCGTGGCGCCCTGCAGGTCCGAGTCAGACTGGGTGAGCTTCCCTGGTTGCTCTGGAGGTGAATGACCCCTTGACAACGATTTGGCCATTGACCTATTTAAAAGTGGGTCGGAGCAATTTTTCCCAAATGAGGGTAGCGTACTGGTTGCTCTACTTGCAAGAATGTTCATATTATAGCTGACCAAGTCAAAGTTACGAACTAACTTTCCTTTCTTGATATCATCAACATCTTTCTGATCGACAAACGTCCTACCCCTGTTTTCATAAACAGGTGTCCCTTCTTCTCCTACCTTATGTCCGTCTGACCCAGCGTCGGTACCGGGGGAACAAGGAGCATTCGGGTCGGGTTGTTCACGCTCCTCCATTCGGCGGGCCACCGTGTCTGCTCTCAGCGGGGATGCCCCTTCACGACTGACAGGACCATTCGACAATTTCGAAATATGTGCGGACAACTCCCGTATCTCTCTGACGGTTTTTTGGTCTGGACTGTTCCCGGGCTCATCGATGAAAGGCACGCCCTCTACGGTGAAGCTGCCCAGACTTCCGAGGGACTCCACGCTTGACCTCCGGGACTTTGAGAATTCAGACTCGGACAATTCAAGATTTAAACTCCCTTTGGAGGGTGTCATGTCATGGAGCCCCCATTTCAGGCTCTGCGGTCCCTGCTCGCTCAAGTAATCCTCGAGAGGAATATCGTTCAGATCGATAAAATCGCATCCTTTCAACAATTTGTCAGCTACGGTTTCGACTTCCTTGCCAATTAAAGCCCCCTCCTCACAGGTGCCTGGAATTAGTTTAGGTTGACAACCCGGCGCTCGGTCCAGAGGTTTGATCGCAGGGGGGCGACCCTGTGGAACCTTGGGAATCGTGGACTGTTGCTTTGGACTTGCTACAAGTGGTTTCCCATTCACAGCAGGGGTGACATGATTTGGCACTTTGGATTGCTTTGATGTGACCCTTGGGAGCTTCGAGACACCCTTGTCATGCTTCCCAGTCACAGGTTTCTTTTCTTGACCTTTGACCTCAGATGCGCCTTTAGGACAGTGACCATTACTGCTGCTCTTCTTGCTACTGAGCTGCTCGGGCTTTTGTAACCGGCTTCTGAAAGATTTCTTCAACGGGTTTCCGCCTTTGAACTTATCGCCGCCTTTACTCTCCATGGCAGCTTTGATACTCGATACAAACTCCCTGACCACGGACTTCTCTCTACCAGCTTGGCCTTTCTTGGATACGTCCTTCTTGCTCTTAAACAAAGGTATCGACGACGACGACTTGGTTTTCTTCTGTACACTCTTCTCCAGCTTACTGTCCGATAGCCCCTTCCGTAAACTTTCTTTCCTAACGTTTACTTCAATTGCTGGTGTTGAAGCACTTTTGAGGTGGTTCTGTTTGTCCTCAGTTTGTACCAATAGGCTTTGTTTTGCAATCGTGTGACTTTCATCCAGCGTGGCGTCATTTTCTTTCTGTCCACCGGCTTGGTCCGGTGATGATGGATCTTCTTGTCCTCCTCCTCCTCCTCCTACAGTATGACTTGAACCTCCCTCTATGTCTTCTGTCAAGCATCCTTGAGACACGGGGATATTTTTCTGGAAGGAATTAGGTAACAATTTTATATGCAAACTTATGTAATGTAATGTGTGTAATGTAATATGTAATGTCATTTTCTCTATCCAAATACCTCCAAGTTGATAGTAAGCACATAACATACAACGATTACTTTAAAAGCACCATACCTTTAGTGAGCACCATACCTCTAACGATTATCATATTGTTAATGCTCACCATACCTTCCTTGTAAGCACCAAACCTTAAATAAGCACCATACATTTAGTGAGCACCATACCTTTAATAAGCACCATACCTTTAGTGAGTACCATACCTTTAATAAGCACAATACCTCTAACGATTATCATATTTTTAATGCTCACCATACCTTCCTCGTAAGCACCAAACCTTTAATGAGAACCATACCTTTAATGAGAACCATACCTATCATGAGCACCATACCGTTAGTGAGCACCATACCTTTAGTGAGCACCATACCTTTAGTGAGTACCATACCTTTAATGAGTACCATATCATTAATGTGCACCATACAAGTATGAGAACCATACATTTAGTGAGCACCATACCTTTAATGAGTACCAACCATTAACGAGTACCATATCGTTAACGCACACCTTACCTTACCAGCACCATGTACCATTAGCGAGCTCCACACCTTAAATGACTACCAATTATTAATGAGTGCCATAACTTGAATCAGCACCGTCGGGCAGTCATAAGATGGCCGCATTGGTTTGATTCTGCGAGACCATTTGTGGAGTTTGTAAGCATTTTTCAGCTTCCCAAAATACTGTATGGTCTACATCACACATTCTTGACCGTGGTTAGTCCACGGACCACTGGGTCATCCACAGAAGGATCTTAGGGGGGAAGAATTGAATTTTTATTTCCGAATGAAATCCCATTATCAAAATAAACAATATGCCTGGCAAAAGATCCAGAGACTAAGGACAGTGTTTCAGCCAAAGCTAGGCATGCCGCCCAAGACAACAATGTTCTCGAGATAATAGTACGTCCTCAGTACTGCTTCGTGTTGTTGAGGTTTGCTATACTCTAATGAAATCCCCAAAAATCAAAAAAATGGGCCAGAAATGCAAAACTGGTCACCCAAGGTCAAAGTCTGCTGTCCAATCAATGACTTTCAAACTTACATTGAAGTTTTCCCTTGCAGAATTTGAGCTCTTTTGTCAGCGTCGAGAATCAAGTTGGTGACACCCCTTTATACTCGCTTTCCCTTTCCCCTTCTATAACCGTCCCATAGACCTCCTCTTCTCCCTTCCCAATACAGATATCTCTCCAATCAAGAGCGTTAATTAATATACAGCTCTTACCGCATCAGCGGCACCATCAGCATCCAAACAGACTTTCCACACAGGCATCTTCTCCCTAGCCTTCCACATCGCCAAATAGTCCAAGCCTTCCTCCTCCGGCTCTGATTCAGACGATATAAGATGTCTCTGGAAAAAAAAAAAGTATACTACAAATTTACAGATTTACAAAGGGCTTTGATATATTATTCCACTAAAGCAAAATGACTAACTTGAATACCTAATTCTTTTATGGCCACAAATTGAACAGAGACATACTTCCTCATTTTTTGAGTTATAACTTGAAATTTTCATTTTCAGAAACAACCCCCCCCCCTCCATTCTTTTTCCCAAAATCAAAAGTGAAGAGGTCAATATAATAACCAACAAAGTAGTTTCAGAAATCTCCATGGAACATAAAGAAACTAATAGCAAACTTCCCCCTGCAAGAACGTTAGGGTCAGGGGTCACTGCATGACATCAAAAAGGATTGTGACTCCTGCGAAATCTCACACGTGGCACAGGCACTGCACGTCACGCGTTGTGTATGCTGTTGGCGCTTTTCTGTTTTCATCATTTTATTCCTCCGTATATTGAATCTCATAAAATGTTACGGGGAGTAGCACATTTTCCAACGTGCGTCGCTGATGTTCTGGGTTATAGTTCGTTGGTCTAATCCGTAGAACGACCGACAGGTGTTTACTGGACCAAGACTCGCGAGTTCTCGAATGGGTAGGCCCATACCGGTACCAGTTGATTGCTATATATATTTACAAACTTCAACGGCCGCACGTACTAGACCTCCGGGCCTTCCTGTTGCTTCAGCATTAAGTGGGCTACACAACCTCGATGGTGTCAAAGTCATTGGGACAATTCTTACCACGATTAATCCCCAAACGGTATCCACGCTGAACACTCTATGCAATGACCCAACCAACATACGAAGGCTTAACTACTTGGATATAAGTCCGTAGTAAATCACAGAGCTCTATATAACGTAACTTCCGCTAAGTGTTTATGTTACGGGCACGTACAGTATGTGGGCACATCTGTAGTCATTTCCTTCTCGCACTTCACACGCCTTATGTTGTAGTCGCCTGAAAGGCCTGCTCGCATTACACAGGAATTTCCCCGTCCCCCCCTCCGTCTCTCTGCGAGGTTACAATGAAGACGTAACATAAACACTGCAGGTTGTACTCAGTACCTAAATACCCTACTGTTATACTAGCATGAATGTCATCCGGAGGATGCGCGGTACATCATCGCTGGTGGGGATGGGACGGGATATTGACGTATTAAAATGGAATTCAGGAAGTGAGTGATTTGTAAACTACACTGCCTCCCCTACTTCATTCAGAGGCTGTTTCTTTCTTCCTCTTCCGTAATATGATCACCGTACGTTCATTGCAAGCCCAATGCTTGCATTCTCCAACGATTAACCTTAAGCATGTAGTGCTGAACATTTCCTTTCGTTAACCATCTTCCAGCTTTACTCGAGCGTTTTTTTATGCGAGCGAACGCGTCTTGACCGGTGGAGCTCGATACTGCGCCTCCTTTGCCCCAAAATTGTTTTCTCTCCGACGAGTAAGTCGCCAACAAAGTATGGTACGAAGGCCTGCGCTGTCAAGCGATAAACGCTGCAAAACATGAATGTCAAGTCTAGTAGGTCGAGGACACTGCTCGTGCAGCCGCGGAGATCTAGTGAGTTAAAAGGTTAAGGAACCGATCGAGGGGTCGACGGTATATACTGTAGCAGCAACTGGCGGGTGTACTGTATGTTACTGTCGTGCACCCGCCCCAGTTGGTCAGCTGTCAATTAAAGTCTCCGGAAGAAGAAGACTTTTGAAGCATTTCATGTTTGACCATTGAACTGATGATGTATCAACTTAGGCTTACATGATATGATGACCAAGTTTCACCAACATCGGACCAGCGCACTGGAAGCAAATAGCCCTTCTATAATGCGACAGATTAGATTGTGAATAAAGAAAAATCACCAATTAAGGGGTTTAAAGCCAAAATGCTGCATAATTTACAAAATCGTTCATTCTTTCTTGTAATTATGCGAGAAATTCTTACCAGAAGAGGCAGTAACGAATCACAGAATAGCTTGGGGACATATTCCCTAACGCTTAATTTCCTTGCCATGACCTTATAACATCACGCACTGCACTCCGTCCGTCTCACGGAGAATGCTACACAGAAAGGAAAATTACTCACACACACAGAGGTTCTTTCCGAAATATGGAGCTATTTGGAATAGTCCATTTGTACTGGGTGTTATAGGGCATACATATGATAGCTAGCTCATTGCTTGAGGTCTAGTGAGATATTACATCGCAACTGTTCCTGTTCTTCAGTTACATATTTATACGGCCGTTTTGTTCATTTTCGTCCGACCAAATCTGCCACGGCAGCCAGAATGACTTGGTCTTATGGTTGTACTAGAGGATATAATATATACGATTTATATTATTAATTTCACAGACCATTTCAAACTTATAATTGCCCTATAAGATCGTATAGTATCTTTGATGTCCAGGATAGCCTGTACTGGTTAATGGTGAGGCAATGTCCTCCAACAGAGCCATGAGCTGCTACCTGTACGCAAAAATGTGGCACTACACTCGCCCAATGATCGAAATAGGACTTGGGGCTGGGAAGCTGATCAGTTTGGTGCGACGACATATGCTGTCTGGCGCCGTATGGTGTTAGAGCCAATGTATATAGTGTTCCTTCTTCTTGAGTGGCTTTTCTTAAAAAAAAGAGTAGTATAGACAGACGGTAGGCACACTTAGCACTTCAAACCAAGCCCCTCCTATTCCATGACCGTCCAGTCCGTCAATGATATGCAACTGTTTCATTCTTTTGCAAAAGGAACCAAATAAAATATTTTAAATAATAAATGAATGCTTTAAAGTATTCTGTCAAATTCCTTAATTTTTCCTTAATTCTAATTGCCAAATCTTACTGCACGTTTTGAATCAGTTCCCTCTTTGCACAGTGTGTGTAGCCAGCCTATTGAAAGCAGTTAGCCTACACCAGCAGGGTTCCACATGCACCCTCCGTGGAGAATCACAATGTCTTTACAAGATATGGGGGTGAATTGGGGGATGAATGGCTAAGAAATGGGTACAACTAATCGGTATTCAGCAGTCATTATTTATCCACTGCTGGGTTAAGTGTCGGTTTACTTGGCTCCAGGAGGAGATAACTGAGATCAAAACCAAACCTGAATGGGCTGAGCTAGGGAGCTCAGAACATGTCGCCATTCCCCACTTCATACTTGGTTTGAGATCGCATTCAGCGCTGAGATATATGGGTGTTTTAACCGCCAAATGTGGTAGCCCGGACAAAGCACGGTTGATTTAATGTCTCAGATTTATAACCAGCCCTAGTTCCGGTTAATAAGGCCCTAACTGCTAGAGAGCATCAAGCTCATGGACAGGCCTGGACCCATTGAACTGAACACTTGGTACAGAGCCAGCTGTGTGCGAACAAATTTTGCGCCGTTCGTCAGGCACATGTGAATTAAAAGTAATTGAAAAATTTGTGGTATTGGTAGGTTTCTGTACGATTGTTCGAGAGGGGAGAATGACACAAGCACTTTTTGCCCAGGTGTGGACAGGACAGGGTTGACAAGCATTGGCCTACACGTTCCATGACAGAGTCAGCCTCGAAGAAATGGGCTTCTGATGGATATTCTAAAAATTCCATCCAATAAAATTGAAGTTTACATCATGATGGAGGGGATTTATTCCTACATCTTTATCAATTTAAAAATGATTCAATGTTGCAGAGTGCTACTCAAATGGGCTTGGTACACAATAATGGCAGCATCTCACATAAGCATGGTTATGTTTATAGTTTTTTTCTTGTCATAGCCGTGCATTATAGCATTTAGATCAAGAAATAAATATCAAAGCATGTGGTCTGTACAAGCTTCCTTCGACATGCGTGCCTATTTCAGTTTTGTGCCAATTTTAGTTCTGGAAATACGACAACTTCGCTATCCAAACCAGAATTGGAGTGCGAAGCTGAAAGTTCAGTGAGGCTTCCCAAATATGGCCTGGATATCAAGCACAATATGAACTTTCACATTAAATATCTGGTAGCCATAATCAAATATACCAGCAGATGGCCAAGCTGCAGATTCTCTGCGTGAGCTGTGATATTATAACAGTTAAAGACTGTACCCTTTCTATCAAGACAAACCTGTGTTAACCTGTCTACATGCAGAGCCGCTACACTGGTTAATATTCTTATTTACAGAGGGAAATCGTCTGCCCTTTCCAATTACGTAAATTACCAGAACATAACGATCGTTTTCTTTTGAATTTGTTTTACGTCAGGCATGATGTATCTCACCAGCTCCGTGTCCGCCTCTGTTATCTTGTCTACTGCATCATTCCACAGAGTCCTTGAATCTTGCTGGACTGCGCCTCCTCCTCCGTCAACCTCCATCTCACTGACGAGGGAAAAACAAACTTTTAGACATCACAGAAGTACTGTACAACTTGGGAACCTAGTTGCCCTCAATGTTCCACAAACTTCAAACATAAATTCAAGAAAACAAATCTATCAAAAATGTTATCTGACTAAACTTTCTCTTCGTGTCACTGAGATACTACTCCGAGGATAAAAGAGGAGAATGCTGGTACACTTAGAATTCAAGCCAGAGAAATCCTTCAGCAGCAGCAGCAGTTACAATCATGACGTAAGTCAACAGCAAGACCCGACACATGGCGTTTGGACGTTTATAAAATTGAACGAGTAGTCATTACACAAATGCCGCACCCAGGAGACGTATAATGTAACATACTTTCTTACGCTGACGGGTAGAAGTATGAACCTATAGCTGGTCGCCAAGTCTAAATGAGTACACTTTTGATGCTGTATTTCCAACCCTGCAAATATACTGTAATAATACACGGAGGGATGTCATGAATGTATAACTGCTTCAACATGCAGGACTCCACTGACGCTCTGTACTCGAAATGTCATCTGTATAGACCATGTCACCACATGCAGGGATGTGGTAAACTGCCATCCTGACCCTCAGTAATGTGATTATATCCCTGTCAATGCTGAACATACTTTGAGGGGTCTTCCGGGGGATTGACTGTCACCAAGGGAGCTAGGTAGGATTTGTAATTACAGAGTCAGGAAACTGTCAAAATCCAAAGGGTTAAAAGTGCTTCCACTCATTTCCAGATTTGCTCTAGTACTGTATGTGCCGATGGGTCGAATTCAGTTGCGGTGTAGAAATGTGGGGAATGGTGCCAATGAAGACTTGAAAGATATGCCACAAACCTAACATTCTATGTTAAATATTATAATGTTATTTTTCCAACAGTTAAAAAAATAACCATACTATTATTATTATTATTATTTGTATTATAAGCTCTTTCAATCCTGTCTGGATCGGGGAGTTGCATGCCACTCCCCTGTCTGGATAGAACTGCTTCGTAGTAGCATTCTGAATTTACTGGTGGGTTTTAAGAAAAACCAAACAAGGACAGCATTTGCCACGGCACCTGCAAATGCCAACGACTGACCAGATTCCAGATATATACCTAGAGATGGTATGGGCAAGTGTATATAGCCCGCATGGCTCTGTGGAGGACACAACCGCACTGTTAACCTGGCAGCCTGTGGACTGTCCTGAACACCCCGCACAGATCATGACTACACACATGACCGTACGCCAAAAGGAGGCGGAGAGGTGATGGGCATGGATGATGGCATTCAAATGCTTTCCTCAAATAAACGTCTCATTCCCACAACCAGCTAACATTTATCAGAATTGTCATTTCTAGCTATAAATGCAGCTGTGACTAACTATTACTAATTAAGTAACCTATTAAGTAAAAGTGTTTTATATGGTATAGGACCACTGCAGACTTGAAAATGAAACAAACAATTTTTTATCCGCCGTATCACAGTAGGCAACTTATTGAAATAATTTGAATTAAAACATTAATGTTCCACTGATGATAAACTTAAAAGCATTTATACAATAATTTACTTAAATAAGAAAATATGTTATGTAAACATTCCCAATATCAAGAGCAGTAGTCTTACATTGTTACTTACGGTTTGTAACATATCTCAGCCATTAGAATGAAAACCTCATGATGTATCTTATTCTGCCTTTGATGACAAGAGGGTTTATATACCTTGATGTAGCAGTTTTAGACCAGCGTTGTAACAAATTCACACTATACAGCAATGAACCTCTCATGGAGAACTCTATAAAGTCACATCCAACCAATACAAATCAGAACAACCAACTAGGATTGTTGATTTCAACAATAACTTTCCTTTGTAAAACTTACAGTTAGGCCCAGCTCACCCCTATGGTAATTACAATACATACTTGCCTAGCCACAGGCAATAAAAGTTATTCAGGTCAAAGAGTTTAGAAGAGTAAAGTAGTATACCACAGACAGAAAATAGTTGAAAAGGAGAAACAGTTTGTGGTTTACAGTAAGCTGTTATTTATGGAAGCCTTGAAGGGACAAGCAACTTTTTTACTTAAACTTACTTAAAGTTAGTATATACTTATTTACTTACTTAAAGTAAGTTAAATAACTCTCTTTTATTTGTCTTATATATC
>JAODAG010338524.1:0-10287 GCA_027574785.1 Orphnurgus asper
GACCCCGGGGGGGGGGGGGAGAAGCAAATCGAGAATCCTCTCTTTGTCACGTGGGAGGGGGTGGTGGAGAATATCAACAAATTCGTGCAATAATGCCGATTTAAGTACGGAAATCAAATTAAAGTAATCTACCAAGAAAGGGAGGGCCTGCACCCCTCTCCATGCCAACCCCCATCCCTGGAAGGTATAGTCAGTTTCTTCGCCATCCTGACAATGCTTGGACCACGATATATGCACTCATGAATTCAAGCGAGTGCTTATTAGTGGTGGCAGCAGTTACATAGAAGGTTAAACAATCAATATATCTTATTCATAGGATCTGTTTGTTTGAACAGAGTGTGCAGTGCCTGTTCTAAACAAAGAACAAAATTCATTAAGCCATATCTACCATAAACATTTAAAACGAAGTACAGTCCAACCAGCTCTCGCCATTTGTAAATGAGAGAAATTCCCCAAAACTTACAGGTTTGGAATCTTACTGGTTATAAATTATGAATCCCAGTCTCACTAAATGCTTATTTTATTGGTGGGGGAGCTACAATGGTCCATGTAAGATTACAATAAGCATTAGTAAGAGGAGAAAGTAGAGCACTGTAAAATAACAATTCCTATTGTACCATATTTAAGAATATATCACATTACAACTCTACTTGTACTAACAGCAAAGAGGCAACCAGTTCATGAGTTAGAGCTTTTGCTAGAGGTTCCAAGATTTTATGACCATCCTCTCCCCCACCCCTAACCTGAAGTTACGACCATAACCCACCCCGTTATGACCATCCTCCCCATACCACCAATTATGACCACCTCCCCCACCAATAACCTCCCATTATGAAAACCCCCACCCCTAACCGCCAGTAATGACCAGCTAGACTGGACCCTCTCCCCCTCAAAACAAAAAAGTTCTAAACATTCAGTATTGTTTAAGAAACTTTACTGGTATGGAGAATATAAGCTTTAAAACTGTTTTATCGCAATTGCTACAAAAATAACATGTTTGTAAAATTACAACGAAAACGAGAATTCCTAATTCTGATTACAAGTCCAAAAATTTGCAGCACGATCCTTGCTACTTAATACTGCTCTTAATACATAATTGCATAACAGAACCTACTACAACATGCATTCAACTATAAGTGGTGAAATCATACAGAACAAGTTTGCAGTGTAAATCAATAATTACATTCACAACAAAGTAGGAGAATCATACAAATAAAAACAATGTACTCTTATTTACCTAGTGAGATAACACCTGAACAAAAAGGTCATGAATTAGGGAATAGTGATGGGTTGCATTAGAGGCAGAAGCCGGGGTCCGCTGCCCTCTGTCACATCCTCATCTTCACATCGGCAATAGAGACGGACCCCAATCATCTGGTCATTATTTCCAGTCAACAGCTACATTTTTGTGGGGTGTAAGTTGAAGCGGGAATGAGCCGAGCGGGTTCTCTGTTTTCGTTATTCGACACACGTTATTCAAAACTGGTAACAAATGGCTTCTCGACCAATCAGAAAGCAGCATTCTGAAACCACATAAAGCATACACATGGCTCTAATCAGAATGCAACATCTTGAAACCACAAGCCTAGCCATATCTCATAAAGCAATACTGCTCTATGAGTCAAAGGACTGGTGTGAAACTAGCAATCTCCTCATCTTTATAAACTTGCTGTTGGCTTTTCAGAATACAAAGGCACATTCTCTCCTCATGTTGCCAATGCCTCTTCGTATGTGGGAGGAGGAGTGCTAGGTCTGGATCCATACTCGCCCTCTTGTGAATTCTCAACCGCAAGAGGTTGCTCCTCTTCGGACAGCGTCTCGTACGCCGGTGGCCGCTCCATAACCGGCAACATCATCTCCTCGGGACAATCCAAGCTGGCGATGGCCAGACTTAAATGAAATACGTCCTGGTACCGGTTCGGCCAGAGACTCAGGTCGTTGCGCAGGCTGATGGGCGGTGCTGAGGTAGTTTGGGGATTATTTTTGCAACAGCATTTGTCCATGACAAGGCAGGAGAGGTACGACAGGAACGTTAAACACAGGATTCCACCGAAAGAGGATACTAACGCGATACTGATGATAACTCCGGAGGAGAACATCGGCTCTGTAAAGAGAATGTAAATCGGCTATCACTCCTTACAAGTGCTACCCCACGACAAGTTTCATTGAGTTTCCATCAAAAATTGAACCTGAAGCACATATAATTAATCTGAAAATGATTGCTCAATATAATCACCCATTTCAGGGCATACTTTTTTTCAATCCATTTAATTAACAAGTATAATACCAGCTTATTTATGAGGGTAAAGTAAACTTATTTACACCTCTGTAGGTACACACACTACATAAAACTGTGCCCAATTTCACTTCAAAATAGCTATCAAGATCTGCCTTTCAAAATAGATATTGAGATCCAACTTTCACAATAGCTATCGAAATCCAACTTGCAAGTAGCTATCGAGAAATGGCTACAGAATCAAAGTCCACCTTTCAAATTAGCTATCAAGGTCCACCATTCAAAATCGCAATCAAGATCCACATTTCAAAATAGCTATTGAGATCCATCTTTCAAAATAGCCATCGGGATCCACCTTTCAAAATAACTTCAGTATCAAGGTCCACCTTTCAACTATCAATATCCATATTTCAAAATAGCTATCAAGATCCAACTTACAGAATAGCTATCAAGATCCATGTTTCAAAATAGCTATCAAGATCCACCTTTCTTTACCTTAAGGTGCTCTTAAATCCTATGCATTGTTATTTTATGAAATCACCTTAAAGTATGGTCAGTGTAAATTCAAATTCTACTTGCTTCAAGAAAATTATAGTTGACTAAAAAGTACTTTAGTACAAGGACCAATTCCTGCCAAGGAACACTTCAGAGGCTTAATTGGGAACACCCTTCCACACCTATGGTAGTCCAAGGTGTTGATCTATAACATGGCCCATGCAAATTCTCCCATCCCAGCACTCCCCCCAAAATAAGAGCTGGAACTTAACAGAAATATTCTGACCACGCCCCGTGTCAATGTTATCAAAAAAAAACGTAACTGCTGCTAATCTTCTGCCTTTTGTAAATCGACAAGATATGGGGAAGATATTCATTGAGTAGCAAAATAACGTCTTTAGAACTTTAATGGTCAGGATCTTAGTACATAAAAGTGTCATTTCATAAGATTTGAACAGAGCTGATGGAGTTGCCGTACCAAGCGTATCTGGTCTCGCACAAGAGAGATTTTGTTTGGATTCACTCCGTTTGGTGCCCAGAAACAAATAACCTGTCTGTCATTGTTCAAATTACCCTTAGTTACACGTTTACCAGCGTATCTACAAATGTATTGGGCATGTATTTTGCAACTCTATAACGTGCATGTAATACAAGCCAAAGCTCTGTGTAAACAGAGGGCTGAAACTGGAGAATGAAACGTGTGACTGCCAGGCGGTCTATGAGGCTGGAAAGTTCCGCTGTTAGTTCATGATTTCCCCCGAGACTTTTCACTCGGAAGGATCATAAAAAGTGGCTAGGTTGGTAATTTGAGCACAAAGCTGTCATTTACGTCGTTTTCTATGGATCTAGTTGACCACCGGACCAACTTTAAGTGACATCAGGAAGAACTTGTTAAATGGAAACAAACTGACGGACAATAGAAAACCGAGATGGACCTACGTACGGATACAAATTCTTAATCCAAAGTACCACTCACCTTCCCGAGAGTTTGTGATTTCAGTCCCCCAATTGTTGTTTGAATAGTTGCTCTGGGAGTAATGCAAGCAGGACACGCCAGCATCCTCCTCGTGGTTGCAGTCGGTGTTCCCAAAGCCGCTGTGCTTGCAGTGACCGAGGTTAGTCTCGTTGCCTTTGCACTCAATATCATCCAGGAGGATTGTACCCGACCCTGGCCCAAACATGGCAGTGTTGTGAGCACTTTTGGCCCCCGGGAAGCCCAGCTGACGGCAGGCCACCTCCGCATCTTGAAGATCCCACATGTCGTCGCATACGGTGGACCACTCTTCGCCTGGTAGACGGATTTCGACCCGACCCTCGAACATGGAACTAGTTCCCCTCAACCTGATATCCAAATCTGAGAGGAGGATATCAGTAGCAGAGAGAGAGATTGATATCAAACAAGCAGGAGGACACAATTTATTATTTCGTACCAACCATCTAATTTATTCGCTATGTTACTCGAAGGTGGACATGTAGTGTAACAGCCTCCAACAGCTATGCGTGAAGTGGGAGCAACATACAACATTGAACATGTGTAAGGTTTATTTTTTCAAGCAGTGTGAGCAAGAGTTAAATGACTAGGAGGCTTGACTCTTGAAGTACATTTCACATGACTTTTAACTGACTGTTCAGGTAAATATGTTCCCAAGAAGGATCTCGTTCAGCAAACGGGCTGCAGTAATGGATGTCATCTTCACAGTGAGAACTGTAAACAGCTTTTGTACTCATGATCTGACCCAGGATCTTAATCCCCTACTGGGAAGGAGCTGACCCAAGATCTTAATCCCTCTACTGGGATGGATCTAAGCCAGGAACTTAATCCCTCACTGGGAAGGATATAACCAAGGATCTTAATCCTCATAGAGGAAAGGGTCTGACCCCTATCTCTACACCAAACTATGCTGCTTGTCCTGTAAACACCTGTGGCAATATAGTATGAATCTGATACTACAAATGTTGCAATAAACCATAGATCAACAGTAAGTGGAGAGCACAAATAGGACCATGGTCTGAATGTAGCCTTCACACATGGTTAGAGAGGAGCTGTGAGTGTAACATGTGGTCATCTCAGCATGAGCTCTCCTCGCTGCTTTAAACAACACGTTCAACGGTTACCTTGCTTTATGTTAAGTTGGTCTCCTGTCTCGGGTAACGGTTCCCCACAGCAGACAGCTGCGGTACGTGCCCGGTTGCAATCTTTTGGCAGTATCTCCCTCATTGAACACTTCAAAAAGTTATCTTCGTCACCTAAGCATTCTACATCCGCAAATCTAATGTCGTGGTACCCCAGAGAGTCGTCGTAGAACCGTACGGCGCCCTCTGTCGAATATCCCATTTGGGTACAGATGGTTTCAACATCCATCATGTCCCAGGCACCATCGGCGCAGATGGTCCACCAAATGTTGTCGTAATTGACCTTCACCACTCCCCCGTACCTGCACCAACCGAGCTTCCTCGCTGGTCTTTCAAACTGGAGGAAATCGACTGGAAAAATTAGGAAGCAAAACTTGAAGCATTCCTGACAATGGTACAAATAAACAAAATTAAGAATTTTTTTTATTGAAGGTTTATTAAAACAGTACAATTCTGCAGGATGAATTGCAATACAGCTGCTACTTCAATTTTCATGAACTTGTGACAAGAATTTGTCAGGAATGAAGAAAAAAGAACTAATCCCTGGAGAATGACTGACAACCATAGCTTTTCTATTTGATCTGTTAGCTTTCTTGCAGTTTGTGGGATGTTTGTTCAGAGGTGTGCCAGATAAAATCACTAGACTACATACATATATATATTGCCAAGGTACAACACCACTTTACCATTCTGATTCTTCCATAAAATTTCACGAACTATAATGCCCTTGGCTGGTGTACAATGCCAGTCAACCATTAGGGTCAAGTGTGCAACATAAAAGATTAAATAAGCTGCACTGAGCAAGTAGTTATGCAAACGTAGTTTACAGGTCACTTGAACTGCTCAGTGTGCATTACGTATGATATTGATTATCAGAATCCAACATGGAGCGATATCATGGTAGGCAGAGGTAAATTTACATTGCCATGGCAAGGCTGGTTCTAAGCCCATATGTACTATGTCTGCATGTTCCATGAAAAATAAGACACAATAAACTAACCAACAATTAGGCTTCTAGAGACACATGGTGAACCTTATGGCTATTGCTTAGTATAGAACCCAGACTCCCAAGACAAGAAACTAATATCAAACATCCTTAATATTGATATATAATTGATAAGTGGTTCTTTCAATCTCTGATGAAGATAACAGTTTTAAGTGAGAGAAAGAATTTCAACTGAAGTTAATATATACAGGAGGAACAGTGTGTTTAACATCTTTGTGTGTCACACTCTTACACAATAATGCATCTGAATCCTTCAGAATTGAACGGCAGAACTCCCTCCATGATATTTGATACCGATTGTGCTTATGTAAGAATTGATGGCTTTAGAGATATTTTACAAGTGAAAATGGCTTCTGAAACGATGCTACACTCTCAAGGGTGACTCATCGGGGTAGCAATGATGGTACTTTCACGAGGAACCTCTTTTTAATTCAGACTCGGAATTGAAACTAGGCAATTTAGTGATTTTCCGAATTGGTTAGTCCTAGGTCAGGAATATTTGACAATACTAGCTCGAGTCTAGCGGTAGTAGGTCTTAATGGAAGTATGTGATGGAAACAGGTGTAGGCAAACCGTGGTCATGGGGTAAATTTGGTTCATCAAAATGGGATATGAGGGCATCTTGCCTATACAGCTCATTTATATGGAACTCACCAGAAAACTGAAATGGTGTTTCTGAGCAGACGACGCCCGCATCCTCTGCGTGGAAACAGTTATTCAACTTCAGCCCTCTATGCTGACACTCTCCAAGGTTTCCCTCAAGACCATGACACTTTACATCGTCCATCATGATAACGCCCGTTCCTTGGCCGAACGATGCGACGCTCGTGGCCTCCAGGGCAAAAGGGTACCCCAGCTGCCGGCAAACCACGTAGGCATCGTGGATGTCCCAGTAGTCATCGCAAATGGTACCCCATTGGTTGCCGTCAAAGGCCTCCAGTCGACCCTCGCTCGGACGGCTGCCCCCGACTAAGCGTAAACTCAAGTAGCGTTCTGTAAGAAAATATAATTCAACTACCCCTGTATATGAATAGAACAGCAAAATAGTACGGCGACAGAAAATTGTATGCAAAATTAAAAACGTAAGTACATATCGTATCAATTACCAAGGATTTCATTCTCTGAGATGTACTTCTGCTCTAACTGACTTACAACACATTGTTTGCATTGACTTAAACTTCACAAAGCAGAATTCTCTGGCATTTACTTATATAATGAACAAATAATAGCTTACTAAACAAAAAGATTTCTTTAACAAAAACAAAACATAATTTGTTTAATAAAAAACAGGATAAAGAAATGGAAATTTTGTTATAATAAAACATTTTAAAGCCTGAAAGAAAGAAACAATTTGCGGTAATTACACATAAACCGTAATAGCTGCCGGCTATCATCGGTACTAAAGTGAAATTTTATTCCACCCACAAGTAGGTTTAGAGAAAACACAGCAGTCGCAATTTAAACTTTGCGTTAATCAAAATCGGCCAATGTTGGCATTAGTGGTTGGAATGTCGGTATACAGCACTCATGTTTATTGATATTGGGAAACCGATATAGACATTATTATTATTATGTAGAAGTTTCTTGTAGAAAACCTTTCAGAGTAGATGGATATGCATGATTGAAGGATATTTTGAGCAGAAGCAAATACGACGTTCCGTTAATATTCCATACAGCAGATCTTTGGGGTTATTCACTCTCCGCTGTTTGAACGTTATGACACTCTAGGACTATTACATTTCATTCATAGGGAGAAGCTAAAGAATCACAAATCTCCTTTAGCTATCCGACGTGTATGGCTACAACAGCGAAATTACAAAATCTCGTAGGTCCTAACATGTTCTAAGCCTAGCCTTCAGCCCACGATCTGTGTTAACCATACCGAACACCCTCGATGTAGAGATGTTCTCTACACGGCATCATGTAAAACAAAAAGAAAATGCCCAGTATTGAATTGAAAAGTGGTCAGGTACAGTGGCTGTGGATTCCAAAGCTAGACTTTGTAGATTTCTTACACATGTTATGAGCAATCAAAAAGCAAGGGCAAACTCTAAACATATCCCATAATATAGCTATACCTAACCATTACATAACTTTATCTATGATAACATGATGGTGGTAAAAACAACTCACCACGTGCAAGTTCGGCATTCCAACAGTTGACGACCAAATCGTCAGCGTGGCTACAATCGTTATTAGTGTGATCCGATAGTGTGCACGAACTGAGATTGCGAGAGTCGGATGCACAGTCAAAGGCCCCCGGAAAGATCGGATCGGTAGACACTTCGTTGGGGATGAACGACACCCCGGAGAGTCCCATCTGAAAGCCCAATTCACGGCAGAGTACATTGGCGGCGACAGTCTGGTTAACGTCGAGCTTGCAGATGGTATGCCACGTTCCGTTGGTGTATATTTCGGGCCTACCTTCCCAATCGTGCAGTCCTCCTGTTAACTGTAAATTATAGTCTGGAGAAGACAATAGAAAATTAACGAAGAGAGAGGAGCGTAAGAAGCCACAGCATACATTGATGACAAAAGTTATCGGGAAGGACGAGCCTCGGGGCAGAGCGGGGCTGTCACTCATGTGCAACAGTTGCTCTGACCAGAATTCAAAATTTGAGGTTGGAATAATAATAATAGCCAGTACTTTATAATAAGTTTTGAGCTTTTCGACGTGGAATGAAAGGAGGTACATCCTGACATGATACTTTACTGCGGTAATGTGTTACTTAGGCCTAGTCTAATATTGAAATTAACATCTGACGCTCTGACGTTATAAAGATATAATCACTGTTGTGATTGAAATGTGGAGGGTGAATAAATGCAAATGCATATAGAGTTCTATCAGAAGATCAAGTAAATTTTCCTCAAATTTGTCTTATATGTTGCACACTGAACATTTACGTAAAATTTACGGTAACTTGCAAAATAAGTTCAATATCGGGTAATGGCTGTTAATTTTACCGATAACCATGTTCCGCCGATTATGCCAATATCGGTCGATACTGATATATCACTTACGGATTATCGGCCCACCACTAGTATTATTTCCATGCTGCATGTATGAAGAAGGCATGGCTTTCACCTACGAAGATATCAACAGTTGAAAAAGTATCCAATTGGCACCCGGCCACTCATTAATATGCACACGGAGAATCTTCTCGTTATGAGGGATCCATATGTCCCCATTTGAAATCCATCTGAAATGCGCTTCATGAGATAGCCGCCTGTTTTAAGCTAATTCTGGAGGATATCTCCCTGACCACGCCCCTTCGCAAGTAATCAAATATTTGCAAAAGCAATTATATTATGTCTATCAAACAACCTAAATGCCAAATTTGAAGACAATCGGACCTACAGTTATGGAGATATTGCCATGTTTAATAATGTTATTTTTTAACCTGCCAACTAATTTTAATACTCACACTTGCAAGAACAAATATCATCAATAAGGGGTTTATCTTCTCATTTTGGACCCTATCTGTCAAACAAAATATGACAACCATCCGACATGCCCCTCTCAAATTATCTTGTTTACCAGCAAAAGTGTCAAACACGTTCAAACAGCAAACGTGTCATACAGACACATGCTGTTTTGTTACATTCACATCGAGGACTCCATTGTAAAATCCATTGTAAGAACTCACTAACCCTAACCATATCAATAGAAATAGCAGTTGAATTATTTGTTCAAGTCCTTGGTCAGAATACAATACATGTATATACAGCATACATCACGACTGAGTAAGTTCCCATGCAGAGCCTTTGGGCATCAGGACCAATAATAGGTTGGTGGGAGGTATTGTGCAACACTGTCATTAAGTACAATCCTTCAGTCTTCACCTCCTGTACAGTCTAAAAACACCTGATCAATTGTAAGCCCATAAAATGCAACAAGAGGATGACACCTGTTTTATTGTTTCTCCCTTCAGGCAACATGGGGAAAATTTCCCTTCTGCTGAGAGTATATATATAATTACTTATATATATATATATATAGCTGCAATAGCCAGAAATGAGAAAAAATTATACACACCTTATTTCTGATAACACCCTGCCCATCATGCTAAACATATTGTGAACTTTTTTTGTTGCTTCAAGTAAACTTCCACATATACCTATTAATGCCAAAAGTTGCAGACTTGACAAGGGTTTCCAATTACAAGTCTTGGACTCTAGAATTGGCAAAATAGGACCTGGCCAACATTTGTAATTCATTTCAAACAAAGAAATGATTCATCTATTTCATGATTGTCTGTTACACATGTAGCCAGGTAGCTAAATTGAAAATCTTTAATACCCTTTAATATACTGTAGCTTTAAGTCACTTTTAAAGCTTCTGACAAGTCCAAGAGTTGTACTGAATGTGTGCCAGGTGAAGGACACCTCAATACTGTAATGATCTATTTTCTTTGTT
>JAODAG010338545.1:0-10286 GCA_027574785.1 Orphnurgus asper
GCCTGCAGCAGCTTCCTCCTGTTGTGTTCTGCATGAATATTCATTATACCAAATATATTCCATACTAGTATTTATATGAATAATTTTAAATGCTTGTAGATCACCATGAAGTCGGCTAAGCTCATGAGAATTAAGTTAAATTACCTCTCGTTGAACTTACTGTACAAGTTTACCTAGCCCTCCCGAGTTACATATTGGTAGAGTGTATCGTGAAGACCGGTAACTGATGAACAGTGTACATATTAAGGTTACCAGGTCGAGTTATATATTGGTAGAGTGTATCGTGGAGACCGGTAACTGGCGAACAGTGTAAATACTAAGGTTACCAGGTCGAGTTACCTAATGTAGAGGGCATCGTACATCAATGTTGTAAAGAAGTAAGAGTCGAACGATATCAAACGCTGTCAACATTCGTCTGGTAATCAAATAGATCCACTGAAATGATAGCTGTGTATGTTAGCTCCTTATCACCATCCATCTGTCAAAAACATAGCAGCAAAATGACAAGAAGCAAATTAGGAAGTATAACGGATATGTTAATTACCCGGCCAAATCTCATTATAACAACACCACCCATACATGTCTCATTATATAACAACCACACCTGGATAAGTCTTGTTATATGACAACCACACCTGGCCAAGTCTCATTGTAACAACACCACCTGGCTAATTAGTCTCATTATAACAACACCACCTGACTAAGTCTCATTATAACAAAACCACCATCAGCCAAGTCTCATTGTAACAACACCACTTGGCCAATTAGTATCATTATAACAACACTACTTGGCCAATTAGTATCATTATATATAATAACCACACCCGGCCAAGAGTGAGACATGATCTTAGGAGGCTTATTTGACGGAAAGTCAACCTAGATTTCAAAACACCATACAGTATGTTAAAACGATTCCACTATGTTTGTCTCCTTTAAGGTAATCGTCGGGTTGCTGTGAGCACGTCTTCAGAGACGGGTGTCCCGGATGGTATGTGTATTGATGCAGAGGACATGCTCTGGGTGACGATGTTTAACGGTGCAAAGGTCATCAGATATAACCCACGTACAGGTGAATGAAGTAGCTGCCTAAGATAAATATAGTAGACGTGCTGTCATATATGTATATACATATATATGACAGCTGCACGTCAACTTTCCATTTTCTCCGTTAATTGAATAACTCTCCAGTAAAAATGGTCCACTCAACCTTGTAGAAATGTTCATCAGGCATTCCATAGCTTATAACCATCAGCAAAAAGGCTGACAAGTTGTTCATGGCAAGGTCAAATCTCCATGTGCGATGATCGTTGAAGTTCGTCGATATATTGTTGATCTTTTGGCCAGGATGCATTTTGTAGTTATACTGTATCTGTGGTATTGAAGACGGCATTCACTGGTTAATGGTAGGGAAATGTCCTCCAACAGAGCTGCACCTTTCGTGACACTACACGTACTAGCCCAGTGATTGTCAGGTATTAACTGTCCGATTGTAATGGGACTGCATGAGAAGCTCGTCAGTTGGCATTTGATGCCACTCCTGACAGTTTTGTGAGCATTATACTCGAAAGAATCCAGCAATTTGCGGATAGCCTCGGGAAAAAACAATTTTGCCTTGAGTCACAAACTAGTGTGGCAATATAGTCGATTCAGATTATGTTTTAAAGTCCTTGAAGCGATTGGATTGCTCAACCTCATACAAATTCAAGACAAATAGTTATTTGGACTGGTATCAGAACTGGTATCAGAGTTTTTCTATCCAGTGGCGTTGAAAAATTGGACGAATCGCTCTAACAAGAATTATACACGTTTACATGCAACCACGAGAAATTTCCAGACACAAGAGTTATTTGTACTGGTGATGGAATTAACAGCTGCGTTCCTAGCAATGGCGGCTTGACGCATCAGTTATTATACCCATGAATTTATGATACACTAGCACATGTATTCCCAGCAACAGGGCAAAGAGCTCTTACATAATTACCAAGTATAGGCCTACCAGTGAAAACAAACATCAGTTACAATAGGCGCTTATTGGTGCGAGGTATAGTTTGCTGCCGTTCGGCTGAAATTATTTGTAGTATCTGTGGTGATCACGTGTATTATCTGTGGTGATCACGTGTGGTGCTAAGGACGGCCCACACTGGTTAATGGTGGCACAATGTCCTCCAACGGAGCCATGACATTAAGTGACACTATATGTGACACTACAATGACATTATGTGACACTACAGCTCTTAACAGTCCGATCGAAATAGGTGTGGAGCTGGAGAGCTGGTCAATTGGTGCCTTGTAGTCACTTGCTGCCGTTTAATTCGGCCTGTTTAGAACAATGAGATCTTCTTGGGTGGTTTTCTTTAAAAACAAATGGTGCCATTACATATTATTTGCTGGCGTTGTTTTGGATCAGGGCTGGGAAGTTGGTCAGTTTGGGGGGATGGAGTTGTATGCCGCCATTGGCGCGATGTGTATGTATGTATATAATATAGCCTACTAACTTATATGTATACTAATGTATTTATATTGTACCATGTGTTTGAGGTGGTCTTACATGAAACATGTACTAACGAAACTCCAGACCCTGTGGTATTGAATTATTGTATTATGATGATTGAAAAGTGTGGGCACACAATACAGACTCGGTGAAATTGAATACTGTTCAATCATGCACATTTCAGACTTAATGAATGGTATTGGATATATTAGGCAATGTGATTATATGTGTTCCATCTCCAGGCACATTGAGATTCATATCATGTGTCCAAATTCCAGACTTGATGGTTTTGGTGGGTACATGTGCTTCCTCCAAAATTTAATAGGATGCAGTAGCAATAATGTAATGAGGGTCAGAAAAGAACTTCCCAGGGATAGACGTAATTAATACTTACCGTATGTGTGCAAAATTCCAGACTTAATGATGTACATGCGGAATAATTGGATGTGTGCAAACTCCAAACCCAGTGAGATTGAACATGGCCGGTGTTCGTCCCCCCCCCCCCCCTTCACCTGCCTAGAAGTACCGCTAATATTTTAATCTGCTTATGGTTCATTCAGGGGAGAAGATCTCAGAGCTGAAGTTTCCAACTTTGAACGTAACCTCCTGTTGCTGGGGTGGAGCTAACCTCGATGAACTGTACGTTACCTCCGCCAGACACCTCCTGACTGAAGAAGAATTATCGGCTCAACCAACAGCTGGTTCTATATTCACTGTCACAGGACTTGGAATTAAAGGGGTCAAAAGTCATACATTCAAGGAATAGTTATTGTTATATGCATGATGATGGACATAATATTGGACAAATTAGTGGTAAAGAATGTATCCTACAGTAACCCCTGGATAAGAAGAAAAATTATATTAATATATTCTATGGACAAGTATTTTTTAGGTCGAATCGTATGTCTTGTGTACTATAGCCATGTGAGTTATTATTTGACTGGCGTTTTTTGAAGTTGATTGGAAGATTATGAAAAAGAAGAAGAAGATGAAGGAGATAAATTATGGTCTATTGTTATTAGTTACCATTTATATTAAATGATATCGATAATTTCATAGGTCAATAATTAACCTTTGAAATTATCCATATCAATTAATATAAGTAGCGAATTATTGCTGCATGATGATGCAACGTTTGTACTACTGTTGAATTCTCGAGAGGATCACATATTCCAGGAAATGTGTTTAAGATGATATTGTAGGGATAATTAAGTGGTCGTATCATGATTTGATAATTATTATTATTATAAGTTGAAAAGATCTTGGGTTTATGATATATTTTTGATGTGAAGCCTGTGACCTCCGTCCGTGTCTTAACAATCTGATCAAGTAGTGGGCTGGTTTTTTCTTATTTCTGGCGATTAGGATTGTGCCACCCTTTTGTTAAAGACGTACTGGTATAATCTATACAATATTAAGCGAGGAGGAATATGGTGGTGACAGTTAAAAGAGATATATTTCCATATTGGTCAGTGGTTTGATTATAAAAAGAAGCAACTTGTTTTATTGTAGCTGATATATAATCACTTTTATCCCTGCTGCTGCTTTCTTTGGTTTCAGGCTTGAGATTGCAACTTCTCCTCACTAATAGAGTAAATAACTTGAAGCTAACTTGATATTGAATGATTCTTTATTACTATGAATGATGTTTTCTACTATGCTTCTGCTTTTGTAAAAGCAAAAGACCGAAGTTTATGAAGAAATTATTAAAGTTGTTAGCAATATCATACTCAATTTGTTAATCTCTCGATCACCATGTGCTTACAAACAGCAGTCAGTGTGTGGTGTTTTGTGGGCGATTCTTATGAAGAAATTCTACAGTTTGATTGTATATATTCCAAGTCTGCTGTCATAAATGAGAAATACAGTTTGTGTATTTTAGTTTTTTGGTTTGATCTCCGTTTCTGGCAATATAGAATTTAGACTTGTATATTCAATGAATTAATAAGTTTGTGTGGTCTTCGGTAATCGCGCTCGTGAAAGTTGCATCGTTATGGAAGCGTATATGCCTCCAATTATGCAACATACTTATCACAACGTTGATCATCGGAGCTGGAAGGGGATTTTCGATATAGTTCAAATGCATTGGAAATGAAATTCCAGGAAAATATGGCGGAGAGAGATAGGTAACATTGCGGCCGAAAACACTGTTGGGAAATAATGTTGCCTATTCAAGTTAGCACATTGGCAGAACCAATTCCGTGCCATTTCTTTCTAGTACGGAAAATTGGGAGGAACAGAATCTTTTCGTCACCATTGTTCACGCATGTCATGTCATCGGTGCTGGATTATATTGTGATTCATTGTTGCATGGACTGCGACCTCACACTCAATCACAATGGCTGCAGCTCCTGGAATAAGCTTCCTACTAACATCAAAATATCACCAAATGTCGGCGCTTTTGAAAGGAGATTGATGGACTTATCTTTTCTCAAGAGCATTTCCTTCTTGACTTTGCAGGCGCCACTGAATATTGTTTAACTTTGGAGTACTAGGCGATATATGAAGTAATTTAATTGATTGATTGAATTAGCTAGGTTAGAAAAGACTGCAAAAGCAGGTCAAACTTGCATTGTTTGAAGGCTTCTCTCAGATTCAAAATCTCATCCTCAAATTTGATGATTTGATCTTCTCTGTGGTGTCCGGGAGTATAGAGCTATCGGTGGGAAATTAAATTTGCTGGAACCTGTCCATTTTGAACCACATGAATCTGATTTCCGTTTACTCCCAAATGTAGACAAAGAGAGGGGTTTAAGGGGAGTGAACTTACCTCTCCCGTTTAGTTGAATGTTCCTACAACATACTGCAGGCCTACTATACCTGTATACATGGTATGTATAGGTTGCTGCCAGCTCACTGGATTTGTGTCGCTGCAGTATTTTTTGAGTAGCGTTAACCATCTGTGGATGCGGAATACACGAGGAGAATGCATGCAGGATTTTGTTGAAGAGGAGGGAACTCTTCCTTTGAGAGATGATAGTTTTTCATACTTTCAATCTGTGCTGAAATAATCCATAACACGAACAAGGTCGTGCGTCAGAGTCACTGCGAGGGGGGGGGGGGTTGTAAAATAAATCCTGCCTGCCATACCATAGCCTATGCTCTTCAGAAGAGTCTTCAGCACATCTACCATCTTAACTATAAAAAGATTAGTCCCCAAGGCCACAGTTGCTGGCAGTCTGTGGCTCTTCTTTTCTTTATCAATTAGTGGAGGCTATTAATTAAGGTCTATCTACAACTAGTGAAAGAAGAATGGAGGTAGTATTATGATAAGGTCAATGATTTAACGGACTATAAAGGAGGTATATCTGGCAGATAAAATAATTCAGAATTCATCTAAAGTACATCAGATATATGCAGTGCATGTTGAATTACGTTCATTCCTGGGATCGAAGTTCTTTTTTTGTCCAAAGACCCGAATAAACCCACGTTCTTGCAGGATATTACATTTTGGAGGAAGAGTCAGGGGAATGTTATTTCCCACGATTAGCATTTAAATCTCCGTACACGGACAGTTTTATTATCCTAATAATAGAATATCCAGCCTGAGCCAGTTGGCGGGCTACTGGGTGATACCACTGATAACTTGGCATACTTACTGGCACGTGAAGTGATTGTGTTTAGAATTCGAGTCACTTTAGAATTATTTAGGACTTCAGGTTGGATAGAATTGGTGCACATTGGAACATAAATCATCAAAACGATCATTTCATATTTGCCTATTTACCTTTGCGCGACTCTACTCAGCGGATTATAAGGGCTGACCTTGGCACACACAGCTCTACGTGTTTAGCTTGGACTCGCTCACTTTATACGAAGGTTATTTATTTCCGTGTTTATTATTATCCTATATTACAACATAGCCTACTACTGGTAGTACTAGTATTACAACGAACTAGTACATTGACTAGTGTATACATACTGCAATACAAATGCAAAGACTATGTGCTACAGTTCATTGCGTATGTATAGTACAGAACAACATACCTTTAAGTGTAATGAAACGTTCAGGATAACGTGATTTTCGCAGTGAGAAAATATGACAAACAACTTTTCAATTGCATTTTCTCTTTCGCTGGATGTTAAAATGGCATAACAAGTCAACAGATTTGTTCGGTAATCCTTCATAAGTCGTTCAAGTACGATATTTTCCAAATTAATGTATAGAACACTGGAAATGAGGTACAATTTGAGAGCGCGTGCTTCTGTCTTCAAGTCAAGTCCTCAATAGCAGTGTGATGACGTCATATGAAACAAACAATAATTATAATAAGACACTTGACATTTCAGGAGGTGTATTTTATATTCAACTATAAAATCCGTCAAGGGTTCCCACTCAACCGATCGGAATAGAATATATACTGGAGTGACTTCATCCACTACACGTAATGAACATATTTTCCTGTGTACAACCTCGGAATGCATATTCTTCCAGGTACATCATGCCTTGCTGGATGTATACCAGTCCGCGCGTAAATATGTTATATGTAGTACTCGTGTCACGGGAGTTTGATACCGCTCTTCACAGTAACAAACGCGAATTTTCCCCCAAAAACTTCGTGTGGAATCATTGATTTCGGGAGTTATCCTCTCTTTAAATGTTATTATGATCTTTCATTAATTGAGACAGATGCAAAAGGAATGAATATTGTTCGATTATGGACATATTGCTTCGTTGCATGCATGGCACCCAGCACAGAGGTTTTGTGTACAATGTAGACCTTTGTACACCATTGCACTCACGTCAATAGACTTGAAGCGTAGGACTAATCTATATGCAATTTGTGGTTAATTCTATATAAAATCTCACTGCCCAGATAATCCTCTTAGACTATTCAGTAATTAAGGCTGATCAGAATCTGAAAAGGTGAGAAGTAAACAGTCAATAAACAGTGATCCTGCTGCGTCTCTGTAAGGAGGAGCTTGCCCCAAGACATAACTCTACTTCACCAAATTATAGACGCCATTGGCTGACAGCAGTAATGACCTAATGAATATACATCGTTGGTTGTGTTTCTCCTCGTTCACTGTTTAGGGTATAGGAAAACCAGCCGGCTTCACGGTTGACTCGGCGGGTTTTACACACTACCATTGTAGGCTGGGGCTACATCCCGGCATGATAGGCCTATCCGGAAACAACCGCCGCAAATTTCCGATTTAAATTTTAGCATTCATTTAATTACGTTTATTCCTGGGAAGCTCTATTCAGTCCAAAGACCCGCAAAAATCCACGTTCCTCTTAGTACCAGTATTACAACGAACTAGTACATCGACTAGTGTAACATAGTATACATACTGCAATACAAATACAAAGACTATGTTCTACAGTTCACGGTGTATGTATCGTACAGAACAACTTACCTTTAAGTGCCTAAATGGAACGTTCGGGATAACGTCAGTGAGAAAATATGACAAACAGTTTTACAACTACATTTTCTCTTTCACTGGATGTTAAAATGCCATAACAAGTCAACACTTTTTGTTCGGTAAGCCTTCATAAGTCGTCCAAGTACATTATTTTCCTAGACTAGAAATCTGAAAAATAATGAGGTACGATTTGAGGGCGCGTGCTTCGGTCTTCAAGTCAAGTCCTGAACTTAATGGCAGTGTGACGACGTCATATGAAACAAACAATAATTATAATAAGACACTTGACATTTCAGGAGGTGTATTTTATTTTTCAACTAAATCCGTCTAGGGTTCCACTCAACCAATCGGAATGGAATACATACTGGCGGAAGCTAAAAAGTCACTCTGAAATATACAACTTACCGCAAGTCGATATGTCAACCAGAAGTAAAGATATCACTGTTTGTCCAAATAAACAGGATGCTATTTGATGATTGCTTTTTATATTAAAATTCCTCCGTACCTTTTTATAGATGAAATTATACCAGCAAAAAGCTGACAAAATTCGCTTTCATATCGTCTACATACCCAGTAATGTTGATATGAGTAATGGCCGAGATATCTTTAAAGCAGTCAGGTTTGAAATATATTCGCACACAGTTAAGGCATTCACGGATTTGGTCTGTGAGTATAAGAGCGTTAGACTATGTACCGCGAGATAAACGTCATGGGATATTTCGAAATTATGTCAATAGTCATCCATTGCATGTCATTGCATGTTGACTAGAACATTCATGATTACTACTGACGTTGGTTGTGTGTTCTTTTCTGTTTGACATGTAATGACTGGGCTCTGGTCTGCCTGGAGTATTGAAGGCTTCCGCAATTCCGAAAGCGAATTCCAAAATTTGTCTAAAACTCTTGTGGCAATATAAAGGTCGTTATGTGGCTACGTCGCATTGACGAATAACGACTTATAGAACGAAGTCGTTACGTGGATATATTACAGTTGCCACAGTAATGATTTACTTTTTCGTTTGTCGATATGTGACACCAAGTTGATGAATTATGACATACTATTATTGTCCGAAACGTAGTTGTGAGGCAATATCTGAACTGCATAATAAACATAAATGCATTGGTCATTATGTTGCATCGATGAAGTAACGACATCTTTAGTATTGATGTCATTATGTGGCAATGTTTTTTTTTTTTTGCCGCCGAATGACTTATTGCCACATGAGTCTTAGACAGATTAATTCCCTTTTGGCGTTCCATAAAGTTCGTACATTTTCAGAGAAACTGGGGTTCACGTTCACGTGGTCGGAACGTAAGAACAAGCATAGCGCCACCACAAGGTATCCTAGCAACGGTAACTTTCGGACTTGTTGAAGTCGTTTTTATTCGCGGAAAACTATGTACCACCTTCGCGCACAAGTTTGTATTACAATCGTGCGGCTAGCCTTTTTTAAAACTATGTAATTTGAACTGTTTGCAGCGATTTGGAGGCGAACTAATGTACGAAAAGGGCTCGAAATTACGACCAACATGAAAAGTATTTAGCCTTGGGTGATTTATTTAGGTTAGGCCACACACAGGCGCTAGTAATAATAGAGTAATTAAGTTGTATATTAATAAACAATAAGTCAGGCATGAATAGTTTAGGCTACAGTATAACTTTATACCTAACCATAACGTTAGGCTACCTGAGTTCCTTGTTATTAAGTAAATACATTTTAAGGCCTAGCCCACAAAAGCTCGCATGAAGTAGTACTACTCTAGTAGTACTATAGTAGTACTACTAAGTACTAGTACTACTGTGTAGTGACTTCTACTAGTAGTACGACTACTAGTACTACTAGTAGTAGTAGCCTATTACAGTAGTACTATTACGAATAGTTGACGCGAGCTAGGTTCTATCAACTCCTGGCTACGTTTGTTTTAAATTCTCAGTATCATTTTCATTATTTGTTTACTATAGTATTTTTGTTTTCTGTATTTTCGGCGTGTTTACTGCCTGCGCTCTGTATTTTCGGCGTGTTTACTGCCTGCGCTCTGTTTTTGGTTTTTGTTTGGGTGATTCTGTGTGAGTTTTTTAGTTCGTGGTTGTTGTTTGTTTGGCAGTACGTGTTTTCGTAGCCTATCGTACTGTAGCATAGGTTGGTTTAGCTTAGGTTTGTCGGGATTGTGCTGTTACTGAGTTAGTAATCACTACTAGTACTGCTATTAGTATTACAGTACTACACTAGTACTGCACTTGTTCCGAGTTAGTTTGGGATTTTTATATCTGTAGTTTGTAGTACTGTACTGTTGTTGTTTTTCGTAGCCATGACAGGGGATTGTACTCGTTGTGCTGAGTGGCAGGGGGGTTGGATCTGTTGTGATGTGTGTGATATGTGGGTTGGGTTCGAAGAGTCAGGGGTGGTAAGTATGGAGCTGGCCAGTA
>JAODAG010338556.1:0-10286 GCA_027574785.1 Orphnurgus asper
CAGTGTAGTTGTTTGAGGTGTGACAGATGCTACAGTGTAGTTGTTTGAGGTGTGACGGATGCTACAGTGTAGTTGTTCGAGGTGTGACGGATGATACAGTGTAGTTGCCCTATCTCTAGTTGATGGTATCGTTCCCTCCGGCAGGTACGGAGACTGGAGTCATATCCCTGCTGGTCCTGCGTGACGATATAGCCGAAACAGACGAGGTGTTCTCGGTGGAGCTCTACAATGTCGCTCCGTCCAATCAAAGACTTCGACCAGGCGACACGGTCGTGACCATCACCATCCTGGAGAACGACGACCCCGGCGGTTTCTTTGAATTTTCTCCCGATAACCACGGACCTTTTCACCTGCGCGAGGACGTTGACGTTGCTGAGATAACCATCTCGCGGCTAGGCGGATCCCTAGTCGAGAGAAGCGTGTACTGCATGGCGAGAGGGGACGACGGCGGCAGTCAGTTTTACGGCGTGCCGAACGTGGTGGTATTCCCTCCCGGGGTGGACCGCGTAGACATAACCGTAGTTGCTAGACCGGATGGCATCCCGGAACTGGGTATGGCCTTTGACCTCGTGCTCGTACCGTATGGGAACCCTCCCAGTAAGATAGGGGTCGAGAGGACGGTGACACTCATTGTCCGGGAGAGCGACGACCCCAACGGCGTCCTCCACTTTCCCGTCGACTCGCGAGTGGTGCTGATCAACGAGAGCTCGGAGGACGGAAACCGCACAGCAGAGTTTGAGGTGGTGCGGGACCAAGGGAGCTTTGGGGACGTCACTGTGTCATGGATGGTGAATCAGACGTTCTCTTTCCTTGATGTCTACCCGACAGAGGGCTTGATCATCTTCCCAGATGGCGTAAATCGGAGCAGTTTGGAAGTACTTTCCTTAAATGATCAGGTTCGTATTACCATCAGGTCACCACCACTCTATTTATACTGTGTTGTAAGCATCTATTGTATTCATAAATGAATTCGTAATTCATTTACATTCAACCAATCAGGCAAGTGATAATTCACTTACATTCAACCAATCAGGCAAGTCATAATTCACTTTCATTCAACAAATCAGTAAGTCATTCACTTACATTCAATGAATCATTAAAGTCATAATTCAGTTACATTCAAGCAATCAGGTAAGTCATGATTCACTTACGTTCTACCAATTAGGCAAGTTAACAGAAGTGCAACCAACCATGTATGTCATAATTCACTTACATTCAACCAATCAAGCAAGTCATAATTCACTTGCATCCAACGAATCAGTAAGTCGTTCACTTACATTCAACGAATCAATAAAGTCATAATTCAGTATGTCCAACCAATCAGGCAAGTCATAATTCACTTACACTCTGCGAATCAGTGAAGTCATGATTCACTTACGTTCAAGCAATCAGCCAAATCATAATTCACTGAATCGAATTCATCGAATCAGTAAGTCATAATGCCCTTGCGTTCAAAGATTCAGTAAGCAATAGTCACTTTTGTTCAACAAATCAGTAAGTCATGATTCACTTACTTAAGCCCAATTGGCTGGTTGCATGTAATGAGAAAACTGGATATTTTTGCTAACGGTCATTTTTGCTAACATTATAAATTTCAACAATACTGACACTAACTAACATCAATGATTTTCCAATCCAATGTGTGTAACAAAGGGGTGTACCTTAAAAGAAATGCATAATGAATATACACATTTTCAGCAACCAATAAAAATAATAAAGAAACAATATAATTATAGGTATTGAATAAAAAAACCCAACACCAACAGTTCTTTTTTACCAACCTGCAATAATCTACTCTTCCACGTTTTCGTGTTACCAGACCCCTGAGCAACGTGAGACGTTCACAATAACGCTTTTCAACTCGACTGGTGGAAGCAGGCTCGGCTCTCCTACCACGGCCAACTTGGTCATCCATGGAAACGACGAGGCTGTCTTCATCGACGGTATTCATACAACGCCGTCGCACAAGAATCATTCTTAAGACCCGTTTTATTATTAAAAATATAAAAGAAGCAAAAAATGTGTGAATGTTTGTTGGTGGAGCTTGTAATCAACGATAACTCAAGGATGGCATGATAGATTGCTATCCAAAGTTGGTATTGTCAAATGTTGGGTCATGATCAGTAGGTGATCCCTCTTGATTGTGATGTAGCTAGCGTGCATATTAATGAGTAGGTGGGGCTTAAAGGTTAAACT
This sequence comes from Orphnurgus asper, assembly GCA_027574785.1. Lineage (NCBI taxonomy): Eukaryota > Metazoa > Echinodermata > Holothuroidea > Elasipodida > Deimatidae > Orphnurgus > Orphnurgus asper. The sequence goes on from JAODAG010338556.1 coordinate 2,197, forward strand.
TCTTCCATTGTCAATATCTCCAATATAAGGGAGGAGCCAGGAAGAAATCTAGCAGAGTTGAGCTTTTCTGCTCATGCTACCTCAAGAAAGGCACTTTACATGGACATCATACATGGAGGGACATTGGGTCCTTTGGTGGAACGAGAAGAAGCGTCCCCTATTGTAATTAGTGTAATTAGCTTGCTTACTAACGAGTGGGCCGGGCCAAATGAAACGTTCTGCAATGCAAGTTGATATCTTCGTAGGGAAAGCCTGCCATGACTCCGTACCTGGCATGAAAGTGATGACAGGCAATGGATTGTGTTACTTTCTCATCAAACTGTCCGACAACAAATATAGCATTACCTTCCACTTCATTTCTGGGTCTTAGCTTTTAGATAAGGGGGTCAAAACCATAACGCAGTTTTGCATTCTGGTTCTCTCTTTGGAACAAATGGATATGCGCAAAAGGAAGGAAAGATTCATTAACAGACGCCTTACTTGTCCCTCTATACCCCAACTAACAGGAAATTTGTTATGGTATTTGTTAGTTGTTATGGTTACATGCGTTCATATTTCTCCGGAGTAAAATGAATCAGATAGGGGAAGAAAGTCATCTGTGGTATTACTATTCACTTCAAGCCAAGGGTTTTTTACTTTCTAACCTAACCGTTTTTCCTCTTGCCACCGTCTTTAGATACGTACGCCTGTGCAACAGAGCCGAGCAGCGTCTCTCTGACCGTCATACGCAACGGAACCGCCGGGACGGCTGCCGGGGTTAGGTACCGGGCAGTTCAAGGGAGCGCCCTAGAAGGCGAGGATTACGTCGCAGGGGAGGGCGCCATCGCATTTGACGTCGGCGTCACAGAGAGGACGATCTCATTCCGAATTCTGGACGACACGACCCCGGAACCCGCAGAAAGATTTGAAGTCGAACTGTACGGAGCTATCGGTGAGATGCTTGTTCTGTTTTGCGGTGCCGTGTCAAACCCGAGCGGTCATGATTTGTTAGTAGTTTCTGCCATAATCTTAACTTTTTTGTTGATGTTTTGAAGATTCTAGCAGCATTTTTACCGTGCTTGACACGTTTTATTTTCATGTAGGTGACGTCGTTATCATCGGCAATCCACGAACAGCTGTCGAAATTTGTCCAAACGATGTCCCAGGTGGTCTATTTAGCTTCCAATCCCCTGAGAAGAGGAAAACCCAAGAAGGTGATACTTTAGCAATTACGTAAGTATACATGCCAGGGAATGCGTAACTATTTGTAATCTATGGGAGGATACGTGTTTGTTAACAAAAATGATAGATGCTGTATTTTTGGTTTCGACTGAAGTACATGTCATGAATTGAATGCAAGTTGAAGTATTATTGAGAATTTTTCGTATGATACAGTTTCTACCCCCTACTCCCTTGTAATGTGATGTACAGGAATATGTAACATACATGAATATATGTATGCCTATGTACAGTAGTAATCAATATGCATTATATAAATATGTACATCATATTACGTCCCTCACCCATCTACCTCAAATTGAATTTTTTTTTTTTTTTCACGGTAACAATAAAATATCTCGCAAGGTAGAAATTCCCGCGGCCACCGGATTTTAAAATTACAGCCCGATCGTACATCGCTGGCCCGAGCTTCGAAGCCCCGGAGGCTACGTGCATTTAACAGGTCTACGATGGCATCCACGCACTTTGGATGGCTGGTCGTTTAAGGGTCAAATTAAATGAATTATTTAGCAGTAAGTTACTTATGGACCATTGTGTAGCCTTTAAAAGGTTTCCTCAATCAGTTAAACTGCCGATCGTTCGTTTTTAAATGCGATTGAATTGTTTCCTCTTTTACAGGATACAAAGGGAAGGGGGAACGTTCGGCTCCCTCGACGTCTTCTGGCTGCTGTTCCGCAACTCCAGCTCCGGCTCCGAGCCACCCGCGAGGCTTCGAGGTGGGGAGGAGTTTGATCGAGCCGAGGGTTCCGTACGGTTCCGAGAGGACCAGAGGGCGGGCACCGTGTTGCTGTATCCTCTGCAGGATGCCATTCCAGAGTTTGAAGAGGGCTTCCTCCTCTCTCTATTGAACATCACAGGTTCGGGGGATTTTTTTATTTATTTTTTTTATAATTCAGAATATTATATAACTGGTAACGTACGTGCTCCTCTCGATGGATGGAATTGGGGATGGGGCGTGTTTTAGACAGGATTGGATGCTACGAAAAATCTCTCTAAAATTTCTGTCTAAAAATCTGTTCGTATGGATAAATATTATCGGAAGGACTTTTCTGTGTCTGTCCGCTATGTTTAACGTGTCGTTTCATATTTATTAAAACATGTTGAGGGTTAACTTGAGAAACAGTTTGTGCATGCACTGTCCACTCGCGTATGCTAGCTTGCAGTCGGTCAGCTGTTGTAGTCAAGATTTATAATTTCGCCAGTTTAACCCCTGTGTCGCGGGGTCAAATATTAGTTGTCATCGTCTGGAATCGTTTATGGATAATTTTATAGTACTTGGCACGAATGCCCAACCAAGCGTAGTAGATCTTTGAAGTATGGCAGAAATTTCAGGGAGAAAATTTTGTCTGCAGCCGCGGTTCACACCATCGAGGGGGAGAGGGGGGGGGTCCAGTTTCTCTACGTCAGCTGAGCCTATCGGGAATTAATGGAACCTAAACGATTCAGATTTTAGCGGCCAAATGGTCTACCGTTACCAAAAATCGCTGTCGCCGAGTACCGAAAAGGATGGCACTCCTTCTCTTCCCCCCCCCTCCCCACCCGCAGGGAAAACGTACGGGTCACGAGGCCAATGTAAGAAGCAACAGATGGATCGGTAAAATTGGTAACAATGAACGTTAGGCCAGTGCCTCTGGGTATCTATTCGTTAATTTTTTTTACTGCTTCAAGACCTGAACTTAGTAAAAATACCATCATGTCATGTCATATCGCTTCATATTGTGAGGTCTAGAAGGTTGCTCAACTTTTCTGTCACTTTTACGGAAGTCTTCGAGAATCGTTCAAAACTCGTAGGTCTGCATTCGCAATTCCCGAATCCCCTCTGGGCAATAGTTATGAGAGGCTATTGTGTCCTCATTGCATTGGTATGAAAGATGTCCTCGCAAAATAAAAACAACATTTATTGGGAAACTTTGAGAAAATTACTCGAAGATTACTTGAAGCAAATCAAATTTGAATGAATCCTCCAATGTAGATGTAACATGTATTATACATGTCACATAAATTGACACTTGTAAACATGTACAGACAATAGTAACAATAGAACGATGGTGATTATGATTTTGTATTGTTACAACCTCCAGGCGCATGTCTATACATTTGCTTCCTCCCAACTTCCCCCCCCGATGAAACAAATTCCGGATCCCTTTTTTCCCCTTCCAGTCGACGATGCGAACCTCGAGGCGCGGATGGCCACCGCTGGGACCAAGCTGGTGTTCGTCACCATCGGCGCCAATGACGACCCCTTTGGGGTACTCGACTTTGCCGACCTGGAACGGGAGGTGGCAGAAGATTTTCCGCCAGGAGAGGAAGCCTCTGCATCCGTCAACGTCACGATTGACAGGCGACAAGGACTGGAGGGAAATATCTCGGTGAGTCTCTGGAGAATGTTTACTTTTATTCATGTAGAACAGTAACATAACAGTAGAATAGATTCGTTTATTTTCTCATGCACCACCTCCCCCCCCCCTTGTTCAATGTCATTGGGTGGTACGGAACCCATAGCAGCTTGGCAGTTGAAGAGCACTAAATTTCTTGCACCCCCAAGGTATAGCTTATCCCATGAAGGCCTAGCTTTATCCCAAGGCCTATCCTATCACAACAAGCACCAGCCTATCCCAAGGCCTAGCCTATGTACCAACATGAAGGAGGTTTAGTTGGAATCCTATATGGGATAGATAGTCCGCACAACTAACATCACATTGATTTTTGGATTTAAGTTGGGATGAATGTGGAAAGTTTTCAGCAACTTCGGTTTGTAGTAATGGTACAGATTGGAAACCTATTTGTTGATAAAAACCAGCAATTAATCATTAATCGTTTGTGAACCCTTCTGCCCCTTTTGACCTCCTCAGGTCATTTGGGAATTATTGTCCGATCCGGTGGCCGCTGGGTGGCCGACGACCGTTCTGGATCTGTTGTTCGTGAGCGATGTAGCAGACAGCAGGTCCGCTGTACTCCCTGCTCCAAGCGAGAGGAGGCGCCGTACCGGGACGTTGCCCTATTCATTTCCTGGTTCCAGTGGTAAGAATGAGAGGAATGATGTTTTATTTTTGTTTGTATTTTTCTATTTTTTTCTATTTTATTATTAGTTTTATCTTATTAAGTATTCATATATTTTATTTTTAGTTATTTTTGTTGTTGTTGAAGTTTTTACCACCCATCCTGTTCGGTCATACCAGAGTTGAACAATTTGCAACCCATGTGGCAATGATATACAATTTGCCATTTCTACTTTATCACAAGGAACATTATTGTGCAACCATTTCTGGGTGTTGTTTTAGATTGTGCTGGGGGTTATACTGCTAGACAATGGCAGCAGCTTCTATCTTTACCCGTATTTGGGATCGTAATGTACCTTCTATGTTTGTCTAGGTCTGAGAGTGAAGTGAAAAAAAATGCATTTCGACCAGATTTTATTTTCATATATTTTTGTGACTTTTTTTTTTGTTGGTATTTTTTAAAATCAAAACAATCTGCTTATGGATAAATTGAAAGGATTCCTGCATCATGCTGGTTGTGACGATATTTACCTAGAATTTTGACGTGTTCAACTTCGGGCATCACATTTTCCGGTTTCCCCGTGACTTGGCAATGGGGTTATAGCGTAACCGTCAAATGTGTAATTGTTGTAAGAGGGTATATCTTACTTTGCTTCAAACATCTTTCAAGGGGTATTTTCTCTCTTGGGCTGTTAGCTGATTCAGTACTAATCTTTCTGACTAGTTTCCACCCTGTTTTTTTGTGTAAAGAAAAGAAACTACACTGTTATGAATTGTGTGGGATTTAAAGCACAATGCATTTTCACCCCGGTGTTCATAATTCTGGTTTACAGGATAAGTGTGTATGCAAATGATCTCAAATATCAGGGAAATGTGAAAGAAGCAAAATTAAGAAATATCTCTTGAGATCTCTTTCAGTTAAGAGAAACGGTCACCAACTGTTGCATGTTTAAGTAGTGTTGGGCCGATATTGCCAATATCAGTTTTAGCCGATATCCGATATTTCAATCATAACATCGGGCCGATACCGATCCGATACCGACATTGTAAGGAACTTATGAGCCGTAAATTCTCCAATGCACATATATCATACATACTTCCTCGATGCAGCTATTATTCAGAATGATACTTGGGGGGGGGACGCTTTCAAGAACCCCAAACACGACAGCCAAATCTTTTAACTTTTTACCACGTGGTCCACGTGTCGAATGACTTTTTTCTCCATGTGTAAATTATAAATAACTTTTAGTCATACACTGTAACGTTAGCCATATTGTTACGTTATACAGTAGCCTAGTCTACTTCGTACATTGCAATGTTATGATAAACAAACAGCACAAGCCATGCCTCGAATCTCATTATTAAAGAATGATGTAAGGGTTCGATTCATTCCATTCGATTCCACCATTTTTACTGGATAGAGCCCCGCAATTGCGTGACCGAGTCGCCCGCTAGTATTTATTTCACGCACTGTTGCCACCGCGCACTGTGTACCGTCGCCGTTCGTAATCATCGCAAATTTTCACACAGTAAAGTCAACGGGACTTGGTCGTCGGAGCAGCGAGACTTGTCAAAAATCGTTTCAATTAAGCTGGTGCTTAAGTTTTAGCTATTACTACTAAGAGTTCCGTACTTAGCGTCACTGTGGTCAATGTACAGATCGTTATCAGTAAATATTTTTCAGAATGTATTACAAAAATTCTACACGCTTAAATTATGGTAGTGCCTTATATTTTCTACTCGCAATTAGCCAGTGATATAGTGCGAAATTCGAGCCCTGCTAAGCAAAAACGTGATTGGTTATTGTTATTCTCAATAAGGTCCGAAATAATATCACATCACCAACGTGCGGCGAAAACGCATTTTTCGTTTATACATTTAAGCGTGGAATTCCGGCCCACTAAATTTGATACAGACCACGTAACAATTAGTGCGAACTTTTTTTTTATAAACAATGTTTGTAAGGAATCATTTCGGGGTTTGTCCAGTCTTTGGCAGTTAATAAATTTTGTTTGATTACTGTAGGACTCTAGTTGGACCGAATCTCCAAATATTTAATAAAATTAGTATTAGGCTGATTTTGAAAATGTCGGTTGGAGACTATCGGCAATGAGTACAAATTTTGTCGATACCGATATTCAACCGACTCAACGCAAATATCGGCCGATACCGATATTGAAAACCGTTAATCGGTCCAACACTATGTTTAAGTATGTTTCGATGGGTCTCTCTTTGTCAAAACTCTGGTATTTTAGTCCCCTCCCTCCAAAAAATTCAATAATAAATTAATAAAATTAAACAATTAAAAAATCTAAATAAAAAAGAAAAAAAGATATAATCAATATATTCCATGGGCACCGCTAACAAGGTTTGCAGTCAAAGGTTTGCCCTTCTCTGTACATGCTCTTTCCCAAGTATGAAGAAATTGCGCGGACACAAAGAGGGCGTAAGTCTAGTGAACGAAATGGAATGAATCCGTCCCATCAGCGCTACCTACTTTACTTCGGTCTCCTCTTAGGCTCGGTCGTCACTCCCCCACCGGAGGTCGATTTCACCGTTTCCGACGCGGACCGGGGCTTCGCCATCAGCGGTTGGGTCAAGCCCACCACGGGTTGCAACGGGTTCGTGGCCAGCAAAGTGGACGCCCTGAGCCCCGTCCGGATGTTCTACGGCCTAAAGCTGGACATGACCGGCGCTCGGTCCGCGTACGTGGAGTTCCGTTACTCTACAACCCAGGGAGCCGTGAGTACAATTATTAAACTTGCGTTTGCTTTTAAAACTTAAATCGTTAAAAGGTTGCCTTTTTTTTTTTTTTACGCAAAAATTCATCCAGCGGCTTCGCGCGATGTCGAATCTTTCGGACAGTTGGCGACATCCTCTTCAAAGGTTTCAAGAGGTTCATGAATCATTGAATCATAATTGAATCGTAATTGCATGACCTCACTGAGCCCCCTGCCCATCTCCAAAAACGAACAAAGGAAAAACAAATTGAGATAATTATCATTATCTTCCCAGACTAATTTTGCACCCGGGTTCACCCTGAGCTTCACTACCGTTCCTCTGGACGACGGGGAGTGGCATCTCTTGGTGGTGACGGTCGACGCGGAGAGGATTGCGTTCTTCGTCGATGGAGAATCACGACACGAGAGGTTTGCTTTTTGTTTATTTCATTTTGTTCGTTGTATCCTGTGTCATTTTATTTTGTTTCGTTGGGATTCTATTTTATTTTGTTATATCGTTTTTGTTTTTATGTACTTATTTTGGTGTATTTGTTTCATTGTATTTTGTTTGATTGTATTTTGATTTGTTGTATTTTGATTTGTTGTATTTTGACTCATTGTAGTTTGTTTAAAGGAAGTAAATAACGAAAAATGCAAGATGATTCTTTTGTCTAACTGATAGTAAATGCTCATAACTTGTAAGTCTTTGTTTAGCACTCAAAACATGGTCTTTGTTTCGTGGTCATTGTGAAAGTTGCTTCTTCTATGGAAAAGAAATACCAAAAACAGTGACTGGTGTCACTTCTAATTTAATTAATGGCATGTTGTGGTAAAAAAAACACTAAAGTATCTTTGTCTTTGATTTAAAATCCAGCATCCTACTGCCATGTAATGAATTAATTTAGTCACTCGTTCAGTCTTAACAACATTGCCAATAAAGTGGTTCAATCCATGATTTTAATGATGTCATAATCTAAACAACATTGTCACTATACTGGACATACCATGGTAATCTGAACAACATTCATTTTACCATTAAACTTGACTCCATGATTTTCATACTATGGTAATCTAAGCAACATTGCCATTAAACTGACTCCATGATTTCAGTACTATGGTAATCTGAACGTCATTGCCACTAAACTTGTTCCCA